>JAKTXM010000383.1:0-23413 GCA_030582575.1 Candida buenavistaensis | reverse complement strand
CAGCTTTATCGATCACTCCAGCCTTTTTAGCTTGCAAAACAATACTTTCTTCGGGTGAAGTTGATGGTGGTCTAGACAAACCAAGAATACCGTCAGTAAAACCACTGGAATTGTATGTATCGTCAAAAAGGACATTAGGAATTCTGCTACCGCCAAAATAAATATCATCAGTTACACCTTCACCAATGTAGTACGCATTAGACCCAAAGAAAGATTGCATTTTCTTACCCAGTTTTTTGGCAGTTGTCGACTTTGATGGTTCATATAAACCATTTCCTTTGCAATTAGGACAAGTAACATTTGAATCAAAAACATGTGTGAGCCAACTACCAGTATCAAAAATAAGACGAACAGGATCTTGGTTAGAACCAACTTTGACATGAACATACAGATAACCCGTAAGGTCGGCTTGTTCAGAAGGAGTGGTACCCCTTTTAGCAATAACACTGGCACGGGGTTCAATATCTAATGCAATAACTTTAGCATCTCTTTTACCAACAAGAGCAGCAGCAGCAACAGCAGCAGTAGCAACGGAAATTAATGTATTGAATAACATTGTTGTTGTATTTAAGAATTTTTAGAAACTCATGGGAGGAATGTTGGGATATTTATAGTTTTGGAACTATTAATGGAATCTACTTTTCAAGACATGGCAGCAATCTTATTGAACAGACAATAGAGTATTTGGAGCACTGAATCTTTTGGTTTATATGTAATTTAAGTTCTAGTTAGCTGGTGGTACATAATGCATAAACAAATTGTCCAATCATCGCCATGAGAAAATACACAGTAATGGTTAAGTGCCTGTTTTGATGGTTAATACTATTTTACAAGCAATACAAACCGCTCAGAGAAAATAAAAAAAAAGAACTGCATAGATTAAACTTTGCATTATTGTAATTATGGTTACAACAGTTACGCGGAAATGGAATTTCATTTCAAACCAAAAGATTCGTCTGCTACAAAAGGGATACACCTGTTAATGAGAGACGATTTGTACCAGTGTAAAAGGGATCTAAAAAGTTTCTAAAATCAAAGACACATCGTTATCTGTACTATCAATCTTAATTTTGGTAAAATCTTTAACTACATAACTAGCACCAGCTTTAAGTAAAATATCTTTGGGAAAAGTACTAGCTATACCAATTACCAAAAAACCACCATTAACGCCAGCTTTAATACCAGTAGGAGCATCTTCAAAAACGACTCCTTTTGCATTTTCGCCAATTCCATAAATTTTCTTTAATTTCGCAAATGCGGTGCAATATCCTTCTGGATTTGGTTTCCCCTTTGACACGTCATTTGCAGTTATAAACACTTTTGGCTTTTCAATATCATGAAACAATTTATCAACCCACCCATGAGCCAAGTGGACCGTTCCGGAAGTAATAATGCCCCAAGGAATTTTCTTCTCATTTAAAGTCTTTAACGTCTCAATTGATCCATCTATAGGTTTCCCTAAATGTCCATACTGTTTAACAATATTTAATTCCCATTCATTAATGGAATCTGTATCAGTATCTAACTCGGGAAAATGAGCTCTAAAAGTTTCCACTGTTCTTGATCCGTGACAAGTATGAAGTAACGTCACTAAATCGAGTGCTCTTGAAGGATCTGCTTCATTATGGATCTGAACTTGTGAAGCCCATGTTTGTTCTACTGCAGCAGTTGAATTTACTAAGGTTCCGTCAAGATCAAATAAGAGAACATTGGTATGTAAAGTAGTGCTATTTGTCATTGATTATATTGAATGAAATAGCAGTTGGTGGTGCAATTTATAGAGGTGGAATTTTATTGCTGAGTAATGTTTTTCCGAAAAATACCTGCCCAATCGGGTAACCCTTCCGCAATTTTTAACACAACAAAAGTATCCCATATATATATATATATATATATATATATATATATAATATGTAATTCTTCTGTAGTTTGTTAATCATGAGGCTGTCTAACGAGGTATTTTTTTTTTCTTCATCTCCACTTGTAAAGTTGCCAACTTTTTGCAACACCACTGTGATAATAAAAAAATTTTTTAACTCGTTTATTTAGTCCAAATAACCTGACATAAGTCATCCCTCTGATGTACTCTCCAGATTTTACTACACTGTTTTAAGACATTGTAATTGTCTCAATGTTTTTCACCTATACTTTTGTTGAACCAATGAAATTCCTTCAACCCGCACCGACCCAACGATCTTACTCCACGCAATAGAAAAATAAATGAAAAAAAAAATAAAAATTTTTGTTGGTCAACTTTTCACAACATTTTCCTTTCTACCCAACCATGTCCGTTGAAGAATTAAGAAACACCGTTAGTAAATTGCAAGAAAGAATCCAAGAATTGGAAAAAAAAGCAGGTATCATTCCAGATGTTCCAAAGTCTGTTCGTATGGTCTTGATTGGACCTCCAGGTGCTGGTAAAGGTACTCAAGCTCCTAATTTAAAAGAAAAATTCTGTGCTTGTCATTTAGCCACTGGTGATATGTTAAGAGCTCAAGTTGCTGCTAAGACTGCATTGGGTGTCGAAGCCAAAAAAATCATGGACCAAGGTGGTTTGGTTTCTGATGAAATTATGGTCAACATGATTAAATCAGAATTAGAAAACAATAAGGAATGTTCAAAAGGTTTCATTTTAGATGGTTTCCCTAGAACTATTCCACAAGCTGAAAAATTGGATAGCATGTTGGAAGATAGAAAAACTCCTTTGGAAAATGCTGTTGAATTGAAAATCGATGATGATTTATTAGTTGCTAGAATTACTGGTAGATTGGTCCACCCAGCTTCCGGTAGATCTTACCATAAACTTTTTAACCCACCAAAAAAAGAAATGACCGATGATGTCACTGGCGAACCATTAGTTCAAAGATCTGATGATAATGAAGGTGCTTTGAAAAAGAGATTGGTCACTTACCACAAACAAACCGAACCAATTGTCGAATATTACCAAAAGACCGGTATTTGGAGTGGTGTTGATGCTTCTCAAAAACCAGCTACTGTTTGGTCTGATATCTTGAAATGTTTAGGTCAAAAATAGTTGAATAAAAGTTGCAGTTTTTTATTTTTTATTCCTATTTTTATATATATACTTTGTACATAACTTAAATTCTTTCACGTTTTATGTTCACGTTTAAATCTTCATCCGCTGTCCTTTTCTTGCTAGATTCAGTAAAACAAGTAATATGGACAATTTTTCTGCTATTTTTACTTTCTCCGGGTTGTCTTATACAATCGTACCATACCCACTCACCGATCTCGTCGTTATAAGTAGCTTTGACTTGTTCACGACAAATCAAGCATTTGTTATTCATATTAGTTTCTTTAGATGGCACAATCACATATGGTGTTTCTGTGGCCACCATATTAGTATCACCTGCTTGAGTGATATCAGGCAATTTAGTATCTGTAGAATATTCCAACAAATCATCTTCATTAAAGTGAACCCATTCGTAATCATCCAAGTACCAATTTCTCGATTGAATATTACTACCTTTTGTTGCCAATTTTTTATTAATTCTAAAATGCCAATCCAAATGCAATCTTTTCCGAGTTGAACCTTCTTGGTCAGATGTGAATCTTTTACCACATATTGAACATTTTGATGGTTTGGCTTCATATAATAAATCGCGTAATTTAGGTAATGGTTTGTTATTCTTGATAAAGTCTTGTACGCCATTTAATGCCAATTTACTGACTTTAACCACTTCTGTAAATTTCAATTTATCATATTCAGATCTTTGTATTGAGCTACTAGATAATAATAAATCTTCTAACGTACTACTAGAGCTAAACCCATTTGCAGATGGAACATATTTAATTTGTGGGAAAACCAAAGAGTATACCGGTTTAGAGCCTGGAATTGGTTCTTGATCCTTTTTGACTAATCCGGAAAGTATCAAATCATTAAATATGTTGAATACTGGGTTTATTTTTGGTGTTGGTGGTATAGAAGATGGACCAGGTGTAGTGGCAGGAGTAGGTCCAGGTGTTGGAATAGGTGTACCACCGTTAGAGGAAGAAGACGAAAGTTCTTGTTCTTTAATTGTTTGTAGTTGGTTTTGGATGGCTTGTAATTCATTAACCTTCATCACTTGGTTGGAAAGGATTGTTCTTAATTGGTTCAAAGCTTTAACTCTATCTTGCAACTTTGCGTTTGGATTGGTTCTTACTTTGCTCTCAAATATTGGAATTAATTGATTGATGCCATTTATCAATGATTGTTGAGACTGCCCATAGGTATTTTTCTTAGGATAACCCACTTTTTTTAAAAAAGAATCTATTTTGTCTAACTGTTGTTGAGGAAATAAAGGATCGTTCGTTCCTCTAGTCTTTGATATTTTCCAAGTCTGGAATAAATTCACTAATTTATTACGAATCGTATCATTAACTAATTGAAATACATGAGAATATAAATTAAACATTTCATCCCCCACTAATATATTATATGGATTACCTATAGTCTTGCATATTGAGTCTAATAAATATAATGCAAATAATTTCTGATCAGGTATACTTTTATAAATTCGTTCGGTTATTAAGTCAATGATTCCATCAGCAACGCTTGGATTTTCCTTTGCTATTATAGTTAAGTTATCAATTATTGGACGTGAGTTAAAAGTCAATTCCAACAAACTTTGTTTGTATGCTTCCAATACGTCCGCCATAATGACACGAGATGATCAACTTTTGATGATAAAGTACTACAAAGAAAAATTAGCACTTCAATTCTTTTTTTGTTTTTTTTTTTGCAAAGAAACAAAAAAAAAAGAAAAAAAAAATGCGAAAGAAACAAAAATGTCGTGCGGTATAATGTCAATAACGTGACACGGAATATGGGAAACCATCATATTACTTTAAAAAAACTGGTACTAATATTGTTTGTTTTTCTAGTAATGGTTTAAATGAAAAAAGAATTTTAATTTCAAGTTACACATTTGCAAGTGAATAATACTTAAATTTAAGTTGACAGTTCGCAAAAATATATTAATAAAGATAAACAATTATTTATTTGCCTGGTTCAAAGTAGCCAAAGTTGGTTAATCTGAAACGTGCATCGGCGTTAGCATCTCTCTTACCTGGTTCAAAGTAGCCAAAGTTGGTTAATCTGAAACGTGCATCGGCGTTGGCATCTCTCTTACCTGGTTCAAAGTAGCCAAAGTTGGTTAATCTGAAACGTGCATCGGCGTTAGCATCTCTCTTACCTGGTTCAAAGTAGCCAAAGTTGGTTAATCTGAAACGTGCATCGGCGTTGGCATCTCTCTTACCTGGTTCAAAGTAGCCAAAGTTAGTTAATCTAAAACGTGCATCAGCATTAGCGTCTCTCTTAACGTGTTCATCGGCGAGGGTGGTGCTGTTAACAACCAAGAGAACCGGCTTATTGTCGATTTCACCAACAACTGGGACTAATTCACCATCAACTGGGTAGACAGCTTGAACAGCAGCATCTGGAATATCCACGGCTTGGGAAGCGTTAATAGGTTGACCTTGTTGGACTGGGGAAGCGACAACTAAAGAAAAAATAGCGGCTGTTAATAAAACTGGGGAGAATTGCATTGTTGTTTGAGTTATAAGAGTATTGGGTATTGACTATAAAAAGAGATTTGAAGAGTAAACACATGGGTATTTATACAACTTTTAATTATATGACCTTATGGAAGAGTTGGTATTATGTATAGTGAGCTAAAACGTATAAAATACATACGTTTATGATCTACATTTAGTATATATGTTGCTAATGTTCATTGGATTTTTCCTTTCGCAGCCACATCAGGCAATAAAATTTATCAATTTCTCCATTTAAAATGGGTTTTGTGCGCTAGTTCTATAAGATGTAGAACCAATTCAAAAGTCTATCTGTTAGTGAAAAAAAAAATTATAATTTTGCGGTTAGATGAAATTAATTAGTTGCATGAATAGCTTGTGGGGATGTGCAACAGAGTTAACTTTTAACATGGTTTCTTAGCGAGCCCAATTGAGTAATTTATGCCCCAGGGCTCACAACAAATATGAAACAAAAAAAAAAGAAAACGTGTGGCTCTTACGGTCTTACTTGTTTAGTTTCAAGAAGTTGATTTTTGACCACAACCATTGTTTTTTGAGTTCTAGTTAGAAAAATAGAACGATTTAATGTTCTGGGATATGTGGCGCGCAGACCTATAAAGTTTTAGGTTCCCCCCAGTTAATTTTAATTTCTGTTGATCTGGCATTGGTGTTTCAAGTTAAATACCCAATGTTTTAAAATGGGAATAAAAATCCTTGTTAGTTTGGGTGGTTCTTTGATTGCTTAACGAACTTGGTAGTTTAGTATCCATTATGGACTGATTTTGCAGCAAAATAACGTTTAATAAAATTATATACAGGCAAGTATTATTTTATTTCATTTGGTAAGCTTTTTTTGCATGGCTTGCGGGCTCAAAAAATTGCCCAACTATCCTGATTCAACTAAGAAATTCGTGTGCGTGTTTCACTTTTAGTAATGTTTTGAATATTCTTGCATTCGGTGAATATGTTCTATTATAACGTGGTAGAAACTAATGGAGTTTTTGGTAACTCATTTGTCTCGCATTTAATTTGTAACTACTCTACACGGTATCACGGTGTAAGTAAGTTCCAGATCAGAAGGATAATCGATCACGAAAATGTTTTATTCGACTGTATAATAATTCTAAATTTGAATAAACGACGCTTTAAGCTTCGATAATAGAAGTCCTATTTAAGTTGCGTTGTCTCTAATTTGAACTTATGCAACATCTACTTATTCTTCACTCACTAACACTTTAGGAATAGATTTTTCCTCTCCAAAACTAAAAGTAACTTCTTCACCATGTTTTAAATTGTCTATAACTTGTTGGGCAGCAACCGGTTGCAGCGGGATAACAAAAGAGTGTAAAGAATCTGAAGATCCATGCAAGCTTTGCTTTTCCTGAATTTCATCTAACTTCTTTTGAATTTGATCAATTCCTTCAGATTCCTTTAATTTCAAATCCAAAATTTCTTGTTGTTGCTTCAAAAGTGCATT
This sequence comes from Candida buenavistaensis, assembly GCA_030582575.1. Taxonomy (NCBI): domain Eukaryota; kingdom Fungi; phylum Ascomycota; class Pichiomycetes; order Serinales; family Debaryomycetaceae; genus Candida; species Candida buenavistaensis. Next base: position 16,398 of record JAKTXM010000383.1, on the reverse strand, counting down.
TTGTAACTTGAGATAATCGTCATGCTGTGGGATTGTTGGTGGAGTTGGTGCCTCAGGTTCAGGCGTTGGGAGAGCTGGTGGAATGTCAGAAATGTTTTCAAATGGATTCTCGGTTGGTGAATGCAATGGAGTTCTGATCTTTGGTGTGAATGCGCCGGATAATGGTGCAGAAAGGCTCTCTGAAGTGGAAGATTTACTAACCTTTGTTTCAATGTATGCATACCTACCATAGTGGTCATCTCCAAATTTCAACAATTCAAACAAATCTTCAAACCAATTATTAAAATCACTTTCATTGGCACATTTGAATGTTTTCTTGGACTTTGTAGCATCCTTAGTCAATACAAACTTTAAAGAGTCCTTCGCTGAAATTGAATATTCATTCAAGTTGTATGATTTTACAGGTTCTGCATCATGCCCAATAAAACCACCAATTTTACTTTTTGATTTTTTACTAGAAACGATTTCCTCGTCAAACCTGAATTCATGAAGATAATTGCACGATAAAACGTAGTAAAATCGTGTATAACTTTTGATCAACTTTGATTTTCTGTAGATCATACCAAAACGGATACATTTGTTTTGAACTGAGTTTTCGTATGGCAATTGGATAGATTTGAAGCTCCTATGCTCTCTCTTTGGATTCTCTTCAGTATTTTCAAAAGTGTTCACAAAACATGGGTTGTGTGAAATGTAATATTGCCAATCTTTAGTAGAGGAATTGCTAACTTTTGTTTTCAAAAACAGGTAATACTCAGAATTGAAATTAAGTTTACCAAATTTATCAATGACCCAAGTCAACTCTTTCATAATGTATGTAAATAGTTCCCTAGCAATGTTTTGTAAGTTCATATATGAAGCAGACATATAGTTTTCCATAATCAATTGATTCTTCAATCTATAATCAACCTGCAACTTTATTAAAAGTGGATCATCTAGTGCAGCTATCTCTTCTTCTTCTTCAGAACATTTTTTGAGAACAGGATCTGATGAAAAGTAAAGTTCAATCGAAGATGTGTATCTATGCAATGCTTGTCCAGTCTTGGATATTTCCTTTTGCAAGTCTTGATTTGCAAAGGAATCATTTCTCAAAGATGTCTTAATTTCCTTAATCTTATGAGAAACCTGTTTTAACAACATTTCTAACCTTGGAACCAACTTTGTGTTAATCTCTTTTGTGAGTTTGAAACTATTATTATACTGTGTTTGATGAGAACTAAGAAGCATCGAAGGAAAGTTTGTGTAAATGGAGTCATCTGGAAAGAAAGTAGCAGGGATTTTTACATCTTCAACTTTAGAAGTAGTTGGTAATTGACTTGGTTGACTCGGTGCACTTGGTGCTGGTGCTGGTGCTGGTGCTGGAAAAGATGAATTTCTTTTGTGCGTACTCAACGTATTAGTCAAAGTATTTGTCAACGGGTTTGCCAAGGGATTTGGTAAAGTATTTGATTTCAAAAACACACTACTACCGGACTTCTGCTTAAACAACCCAGGACGCTTTTCAGATGTTGCAATATTAGTGTTGGACAAAGTTTTCTTCAACTCATTTGTTGGAGTAGTTTTAGGTGAGTTATTGATTTCATGTATAATCTTTTGAGGCAAGTCCTTGAATCCAGGAAACTGAACAGCATTGATCAACTGGTAACTCATATTTGACTCCAATTCTTTTACAAGAACAATTTCTTTGAAATAGTACAACACAGCCTTAATAAAGTACTTCCAGTATTTGAAAAATTCTATAAGTTTGTCTATTGGTTTCGAATCGTAAGGTGGAAGATTATAATAATACGGCGACTTTGGGTCCGTAGCAGGCAATACTGCCTGCTTCTCAAAAGGTTCCATGGTTGATAAGACTGGGAAAAAAAAAAAGAATAGAAAAAAAAAAAAATTGATCCATATTTTCCGGTATTTATAATAGAGGACACATCAGATGAGAAATTTTGATTTTGTAACACATCTACGTCATATTTAAGCCAAGAAAAATAGGAGTAAAAATAGAAAATCACTTAAAAGGGCCAAACCCAACCCCGCCTGTACATCCCTCCTTTCGGTTTAAATTCTTTCTTTAAAACTACTGGTTAAAGAGTTAGTAAAAGATAAGCAAGATGGCCCTCTTTTCAATTTGTCAATTTTTCAATCTCCTGCTTCAACAAACCAATCTCAATCAACAAATTTGTCTTGTTACCAAAGCTAATAATCTTTAACAAATTTTCATTTTCCTGTTGTAATTGTGATAAGCGATGCACTAACTTATGACTCAACTCTTCATCCGTGGCAACCAAAGCTACTTCGAGGCGTTGGGTTGTTTCCTGTAATTCAATAGTTTTTTCTTCTAAAGTTTTCAGCAAATCCTGGAACAATTGATAATGGTTTTTGGGGGCTTTGAAACCAGGCTCGGTCTTGGACATCATGTTTATCTGATCTGTAAGGTTTTTAATAATTTGATTCTTTAAAATTAATTCTCCCTTGAGTTTGTGATAATCTTCTGGATAGTATCTATTGGGGATGTAGCTCGGTGCATTAATATTCTTCATATACTTGTTGGGAGAATCTTCCGGAAATGTATCCGAACGAATCAATGGATATCTATCCCAGTTCAACTAGCAAGTTAGTAATGAAATAAGGGATTGATTAATCAGTACATACGTTATCCATTATAAGTTAATAAAAAGTTGTTATAATTATTTGGTGTATTTAAAACAGCTTCAGGGAGTTTTTAAGGATACGTGTGGATGTTTTACAAAGTGTTGTTTTTATGTACCCCTCAACTCCATATTTGCAACAAATTTTATTGTGCGTATTAAACATTTGCTGCCCTTATCTATTCTATGAGTTCCTTTGCTAGTATAGGTATAGATCATGGAATGAACTTATGGTCACTGTTGCCCAAGGCTGTGTTGCAAAAGTTTCGCATTTTTTATTTCGTCTACCTTTATTTTCATTTAAATCAGTTTACTATTTAACAGTCGACATTCTTTTTGATTCTATTTTTTTATTTTTACATTATTGTGCTCTTAGGTATTTGAGCCCTTTGCTGGGGTGGGGATACAATTGTAACGTCACTGCTTTTACCTGTAACTAAAAATAAAACAAAATAAAACAAAAAACCAACTGCTTTAGAATAAGGTACCTCGAAAATAAAAAAAACATAACGCGAGGTTAGCCATAATGGTATTGGCTTCTGGGTCTTGGCTTCTTTCAACCTTCACTAGAATTCCTATACGAGTTGTCTTTTAGTTTTGTAATTCTATATTGACACAGCTTAAACTTTTTGTTCTACCAATATTTCTAACTTTAGTCAACGCCAATGATATATGGAAATTAATACTTTTCCAGATACTTACAATGTACAATAATTTTAAAGACAACATTATCTTGTCTGTACAAAGTAGCAGCATCGATATTAAGTGGAACATCCCCCTCAGTTCATGGGATATTTCATCAAGAAAATAAAAAATAAAACACAGTATACTTTCTGTCACGTGTGAAAAGCTATCAAATTTAGACAAACACAGACTGTTCGTGCTATGGGTGGATTAAGGAGGTGCTTTCTGATATTTCTGCGTGTGGAGTGCATAGTTTTATCCTATCCATTTAATTAACGGGCTAACAATTATAGGATTTTTAACAAATTCATGGTTAGACCAACCACGTCTGAACTTCTGCTAGGTTGCTTCCATTAACATTGCGTAACACGCATTGAAAATTTCAGTTTAAAAAAAAAAAAAAAAAAAAAAAAAAATTAATAATAAAAAAAATAAAGAAACAACTGTTCACCATGAGCGATTCAGAGTATGAGGGAGAACCTCAACCGTATCCACAGTACCAGCGACCAGCTCCAATTAGAAAGATAGATCACATTGGACTTGATTTACCTGACATTGCGGACCCAAATTACGAGTCCAAACAAGAACAAGATCTTGATGTTCGTTACGAAGCTAAAACAGAACATGAATTTCATGAAACAAGAGCATTATTTATAGGCAACTTACGTCGTCCAATGAATGCTGGTCATTTTCAACTGTATTTAAGAGAATTGGTTGATGGAAAGGGGCACATTGAAAGGGCATGGTTGAGTAGGCCGAGAACCCATGCTATTGTTTTGGTTAGTAGTGAAGAAGGTGCTGTCCATTTACGTTCTAAATTGGTAAACATTATATATCCACCAGAAGAAGAAGAAGAAAGGTTAAAAGACGAATTTGAACAAAAGGAGGACGGAAGAGAATATATCACTGAAAGAATTCCATTATACGTAGAATACATCCCTGTCAAAGCAATAAATCAATGGACATTTGAAGAAGATAAAGGTCCTAGGGATGGAAAATGGAAATTGGAATTCGAGAAAAGAGACGAAGACGTGGTTGCTTCTCATACATTATTGAACAGTGATTATATTCCGCGTTATGTACCTCCTAGAAGGGGTCCATCAAGAGGTTATAGAACTGATTCTCATAGAAATGATGCTCATAGAACCGATAGCTATGTTCCAAGAGGAAGAAGAACAGATACGTATATTCCAAGACAAAGATCAAGATCTCCTTCAAGATACTAAATACACATTTTTTTATTAGGCAATGTTTCATCCTCTTTTTTTCTTTTTAACCATGGTATTTCCACAAGTGGATTGTTTGTCTCTTGACTGAGTTCAACTGGTGGAAACTCATCCACTGTAGATGATACAATAATCAATTTTTTTAGTGAGTTGAAGTACTTTAAAAGTTCATCGTTGTTGGTAATGGTATAGCCTTGCTTATGTGGATACGCTACAATCTCTGCAATTCTATAGATAGTAAATGGTGGTGACTTATTCATTAATGCTAAATGACGTTTTATAGTTTCATTTATGTAGCCTATTTCATCACTCTGTGAAATCACAACCAAGTCATCAAATCTAGATATTAGTTTTGGTAAAATCCCAATATCCCAACTTAATTTTGCTTTTGACTTGTCAAACGTTTTGTTGTCTATAATTATTTTCAATTCATCTTTCAATTCTAAATCTATTGGTGGAAGAAACATTTTGGACAGAAAAAAAAAAAAATAAAAAATAAAAAAATAAAAAAATTTCAAAAAGAAAAATTTTTTCGAACCCATACCATGCTTAAATCTTTCAGAGTACCAAGGTTGATACCTTTGGTTCGGTTCAATAGTACCAAACCCTCGCTATTAACTCAAATTTACCCATTAAACAAAGATTCTATCACCGATGAGGATTTAGATAAATGGGTCGACGCAGTCAAACAATTGAGATCAGGTAAAACATTTCATGAAACACCAGAAGAAATATACTTGGGACAGTTAAGCCAACCGGAACAATTTTTGAAGGAAAAAGTTGTACCAACGGCTGAACAAATTGCAGAAACTCAGAAATATGCCGATAAGAAAATACCATTAAGATCAGACCCAACGGTAGATAATTTGATCAATCTTATTATGAGACATGGAAGAAAAGCTACCGCCCAAAGATATGTAAATCGTGCTTTATATATTGTACAAATGAAAATGAGACAAGATCCTATCACAATATTAAAAGAAACTTTGGATAAATTGGCACCATTGGTAGATACGAGAACACTTTCTACCGGTGTTGCAAAGAAAAAAATTGTTCCTGTAGCTTTGAATGAAAAGCAGAGAAATAGATTGGCAATCACCTGGATCTTGGATGCTTCTAGAGGAAGAAAAGCTAATGACTTTTCTGTTAGATTGGCAGAAGAAATAATAAATGCGTACTATGGTAAATCAAGTGGTTACGATAGAAGGGCTCAAATGCATAAACAAGCCACCCAACAAAGAGCATATATCACTCTTTAGATGTATATAGTGAATTTTTTTTTTTTTTCTTTCTTTCTTTCCTGAAATCGTGGTTATAAAATATTTCAAATATCAAACTCTACTTTCAAAGATAAGCGTAATTTAATTGACTTCTAACATTTAAATTGTCGCTTTGACCGTTTGATGACAAAAGAAAGATAATGGTACTACAGTAAGAAAAACAATCTTCGTTTGACAGAGCTGCAAAATCAGCATATTACTTTCATTGGAAACAAACGCATAATCTTTTCAACAATACAGAATATGAAATTCTCAATAATGAAGAAGTCTACTATGTGGCATTTAAGTTAGAATTTGTGGTTCTTTAGCATCACATTTAGCTCATATATATAGCTTTCGCACGACTTTGGTATTTAAACAGTGTGGAGCTCTAATAATGCGACTGGGGGACTCCTATATATTTAACCGCTATTCTTAAACTCTTATACACATCGCAAACTATATTTATTGTCCTATTCACTCAATGTCAACAATCATATTTGGGGCACACGGTAAGATTGGACAACATCTCATCCGTTTGATCAAATCAACTGCCGTTGTCCGTAACCAGGAACAAGCTGACGCAGTCAAACAATATGCCACTCCATTAATCTTTTCATTGGATGGATCAGTTGAAGAAATTGCTTCCAAGATTAAGGGCCACGACTCTGTTGTTTTCACAGCTGGTTCTGGTGGAAAGAATCTTTTACAGGTTGATTTAGATGGAGCTGTTAAAACTTTTGAAGCAGCAGTTGCGGCCGGAGTTAGACGTTTGGTTATTGTTAGTGCTGTTCACGCAGAAAGTCGTGAATTTGGTGCAACCACTCCATTGAGAAATTACTACATTGCAAAACATTATGCTGATCGTATCTTGATTAATGAATTTGGTGATAAGTTGGACTATACAATTTTGAAACCAACACAGTTAACTGATGAGGAAGCCACTGGGAAGTTCAAAATTCCAACGGAACTTGGTACAATTACAAGAGCTGATGTCGCAAGTGCAATCGCCAAAATCCTCAACGAGCCAGCTACTTATGGTAAGAGTTATGATTTAGCTAATGGGGATGTAGATTTATATACTCTATTAAAATAATCCTTCTATTTCACCATCATCGTTAACCTCGACATTCATAAAACCCGCGTGAGTTGGTAATCCAGGAATAGTCATAATCTCTGCTGCTAACGCATACAAATAACCAGCACCAGCAGAACATCTGACTTCTCTAATTGGAACTGTAAAACCGGTTGGAACTCCTTTGAGTGCTGGATCATGAGATAAGGAGTATTGTGTTTTGGCAATACATATTGGTAACTTGTCATAACCTTGCTTGGTGTATGTTTCAATTTGCTTCTTCGCTAATGGAGATAACTCAATATCTGCTGCTCCATACATCTTTCTTGTGATTGCCCTTAACTTATCTTCAACACTTTCATTCACATCATACAAGTAGGTCAGTTCCATTGGAGACAACTTGACAGCTTCAACAACTGCTTTTGCAAGGTCTTTAGCTCCTGATCCACCTTTTGCCCAGTGATTGGATGGAACGGCAAAATCAGCACCAGCAGCAATAGCTTCTTGTTGAATCAATTGAATTTCGGCAGCTGTGTCTGTTTCAAATTGGTTAATTGCCACAACCACTGGTACATTGTATTGTTTAATATTCTCAATTTGTTTTGCCAAATTTGCACATCCCTTTTTAAGGTACTCTAAGTTTTCCGTAACATATTCTTTTGGTAATGGTTGGCCAGGTTTTACATCGGTAGCCCCGCCATGCAATTTCAATGCCCTTGAAGTAGCAACTAACACAACAGTATCAGGTTTGAACCCAGAAGTTCTACATTTGATATTAAAGAATCTTTCTCCACCCATCGTAAAATCAAAACCAGCTTCAGTAACAACAAAACCTTTTTCTCCATTGTTGATTGGATTGGATGGTGAAGTCAACTTGAGTGCTAATTTATCAGCAATAATAGATGAAGCACCAATAGATATGTTAGCAAATGGACCAGCGTGAACAAAAACAGGGGTACCTTCAAGACTCTGCATAAGATTTGGTTTTATAGCATCTTTTAACAATGCAGTGATTGCTCCAGCACACCCAATATCTTCGGCCGTAATTGCAATACCAGCACGAGATGATCCAATAACAATTCTTCCGACTCTTTCACGGAGGTCCTTCAAGGACGTTGATAATGCTAAAATAGCCATCAACTCACTGGCAACGGTGATATCCATACCTGTTCTTCTTGGTGGAAACTTACCAGCTTCATTCTTTCCTTGACCAATAGTCATTTCCCTGACAAATCTATCATTACAATCTACAACACGTTTGATAGTAATCGTTTCTGGATCAATATCCAATATGGCAAACTTTTCAATCTCTTCATCAGTGAGTGGCTGTTTCATCCCAAGTTTATCCAATCTCTTTTGCATACTTTTTGTAAATTTTGTAGTAAGTCTTTTATAAAATCCTTTTACTGACTTAGATGTAGCTTCATGAAACATTCTTGTATCTACAGCAGCACATAACAAATTTTGTGCAGCAGAGATAGCATGAATATCACCAGTCAAATGCATATTAAATTCATCCATTGGAATTACTTGAGCGTAACCACCACCAGCAGCACCACCCTTAACACCAAATGTGGGTCCCATTGACGGTTGTCTAACATTTGCAATTGAATTATATCCTAAATGTGCACCGAGTGCCTGAGTCAATCCCATGGTGGTTGTTGACTTACCTTCGCCTAATGGAGTTGGAGTGATACCAGCAACTAAAACATAATTTCCTCTATCTTGTGGAGACCCTTCAGCTTGTTCATCCAATCTGGTAACAATCTTTGGGTCTACTTTTGCTTTATAGTGACCATAAGGTTCTAACTCGGTATCAAGTATACCCAACTCTTGTGCAACTTTGGTAATTCTTTTTGGTTTTTGACCTCTGGAGATTGCAATATCTGATGGAACAGGGGTTTTCAAGTCCAACTCCAATGGCTTAAATGCATGTTCGTGTGCTTTCTTTGCATGTATCAAGGCAGCATCATAAACATTGGAACACAACATGGCAACGGTCATTGGACCAACACCACCTGGAACTGGCGTGATAAAAGAAGCCTTCTTTTCAACTTCCGCAAAATCAACATCTCCAACCAATTTTTTTCCTTTATAATTAATACCAACATCAATTACAATAGCACCTTCCTTTACCCAATCAGCTTTTACATATTCTGCAATACCAACAGCAGCAATAACAATATCAGCTTGGCTAACAACTTGTGGTAAATTCTTAGTGTGTCTATGACAAACAGTGACTGTACAATCTTCATTTCTTAACATAGTCGCTACAGGTGTTCCAACAATATCAGATCTTCCAATAACAACTGCGTTCAATCCCTGTAATTTAATTCCGGTAGTTTTAATAAGCTCCATGATCCCATTTGGTGTACATGGTTTAAAATATGGTACACCTCCTTTTTTGGACAATTGTCCAACATTGTAATGATCAAACCCATCTACATCCTTATCTGTGACAACAGAATTTGTAACCAATGTCTCGTCAATATGTTTTGGCAATGGCAATTGAACTAAAATACCATGAACTTTTGGGTCCTTGTTCAAACGGTCTATCTCATCGATTAAATCTTCTTCGGAAATATTCTCATCGAGCTTGACAAGATTGGACTTTATGTTGGAAGAGGCAGCAGCCTTAAGTTTTGACTTGACATATGCAGAACTATCCGGTCTCGATCCAACTTGAATGATAGTCAAACTTGGTTTGAATCTAAAAGTTTCAAATGACGTGTTGTTATCGCCAAAATGCTCTTTGTTGTAGTTGGCAACTTTTTCAGCAATATTGGCTCTAATTGTGTTTGCCAATTTTGTCCCTGAAACAACCTGTTTTAGAACAGCACTTGAATGAATATTTCTCCTTATCAATCTTGAAAGCATGATTGTCTTCAACAGTTGAAATAAGAAAATTTTTCAAAACTAAATTTAGTCATTTTAGTAGTGCGAAAACAAAAAGAAATAAAAAAAAAAATAAAAATAAAAATAAAACAAAAGGTTAATAACCTTATCTTCTCGGAGCCAACTACAATAATGGCAACTCCATATCTCAACTCAGTCTGTCCAGGCTACACTCAATTAGATGACAACGTTCATTACCAAATACCACCGCAAGAACTTCCCTGGCCAATATCCACCACTATCAAACTAAATTCATACCTCAATGTGGCACGACCACCATTAAACGAAAACGAGTCTACAACCTACGTATCATTACCTCTCCACGTCATGAAACAATTCGATAAAATTGTTGAACAAAGTGACAAGGGACTGGAAGGATATATGCATATTGGAGCAAACATTAACCCATTGATTCATGACCCGTTCAAAATAATCAACCTAAATCCCGGGTGTATAACAAGAGTGATTGACAAAGTTGAACTGTCCAATCCGTTTATAACTTCTGGATTTGAAGATCTTGATGCGTTGCACAAACCTACAAATGCAACCAAGCTTATTGTATCATCTCATGTCAGTGTACTCAATGTTTTTGCATTGGATGAAAAGTCCAATTTCATTAGCACAGAAATAGAGGAACCGGTTCTTCGCGTGGAATACAAGGATATAATTACATCACTTTGCACATATGGTCAATTGGCAATACTTGGATTTAATACTGGGGAAATTGCCATAGTCGATGTAAGCTCTTCAAAACACAAATCAATATCGGTCACTTCCGAAGTGGTAACAACAATTGAAGCTATTAAACATACTGGGTATGACTATTTGATTGTGGTTGGATATTCAAATGGAGAAGTTGCCATTATAAATCCGTATGGAGAAGTGGTGGACTCAAAAACAGTAACACACGATACGTGTGCAACGTACTTTCAAAAATTCACTCCCAATGCATTTTTGATAGCTCATTTTAAGCTCACTCATAAACCCATTACTGCAATAAGTGCTTCACCAACACTACTAGCAATTGGATCTGATGATGGGTTTGTTAGGTTTTTTGATTTTAATCTTCAAACTGTCACAGATATTATTTCCAACTATTTTAGTACTGCGATAACAGATATTGAGTTCTCTTCGGATTCTAAATTTTTTGCCGTTGCTGGTAAAGGTGATTTGATTGAAGTATTTAAGATGGGTTATTTTGCTCAGTCACTCAAAGATATTCAAATTGTTTGCCGATTAAAGTCACACACAAACATTGTGAAATCAGTTAAATTTTACAAGGAAGGTCTGATTTACAAGCTTATTAGCTGTGGTTACGATGGTAAAACTATTGTTTGGGAATTTGATTACAAAGCTTTGCCAAAAGTGAAGCGTCCAAAACCGAGAAGAGAAAAGAAGACAACTCATGAACGAATTCTAAGCCCTACTAGACGAAAGAGGGAAATGATTAACGTTGATACAATCAATGTGGATCCTGAATCAATATACGACGCCAGATTGAGAAAACATTACAAAAATAAACCAGCAAAGGAGATTATCATTCACCCGGTAGTGAATGACAAACTTGTTCCATCGATTGAAATTCCTCTAGCAACTATTGATTTATCAAAATTTGTAAGAGATGGGAAGATTGATTCTTTCTACATTGACGAATTCACAGTTTGGTGTTTTGCTAAAAGTGGTGATTTATTTAGGTATAGCATTCAATAATACTATTTTTTCAAGTTCAATAGAGCTTCTGCGTGATGACTGTAGTATTCAGTACTTTTGATATCTGTATTAAATTTACTCAAAAGAGACACCCAGCCTGGAATATCATATTCTCTATAAACCTAAATCCTATATTTCCACTATCCATTCTTATACATTCTCATCCAATCCAATAACCGCGCCATCTGGGTTCATATTATCAGGAGGTGAGATACTTGGGACAGTTTCCAACACAACAAACGCTAATCCAATTCCAAAAAGCACCAATCCAGCAAATACTCTAAAAAACGAACCTCCACTTAAACTGACTCCTAAAAATGTATAGAAAACCCCTCTACCGATAAATGAAAATAAAAACGAGGCGTAAGCATATGCTTCTGGAGGGACATTAAACTCCAATCCACCAATAGCTGCACCAAAGACAATAATATACAACCCAGTAACAAATGCGTGAAAACTATGAAACAATTGGGAAAATCCCCCTAACACACAAAGTGCTGCAACAACCAAGTTGGTTATCTTAAACACCCCAGTTAAATCTGTGTCGAACATTGAGAAACTAATAATGATAATAATAATAAAAAAAAAAAAAAAAAAAAAAAAAAATTTTCTCGTGATATTCTCGTGATTTTCACGCTTTTATCACACTTTTCTTCTTGGATCAACAACAATGTCAACTTGGGAATCTCGATTAAAAGAGATACTGCACATCACAGCAGACCCGTTCTTGCGGGATTTTAACAAGCTGTATCCTATGAACCTCCAGCTGGATGAAGAAATCTTTAAAGAAACAATCATCAAATCGATGGAGGAATCAATGTTTCGTCCACAAATCGAATTGAAAAAACCAGCTGAAAAGGTTAAGTCGTCGGTAAAATCACTCAAGAGACAAGCAGATGTTGATGCAGAGGATTTGGAAGAGCTTCTTGCCAAACCGCTGGAAGTTATGGTCGTTCCAGCACATTACCCCACGAACCCACAAGCTGTATCGCCATTAGCAGAGCTATATTACCTCACACAGACGCTACCGCTGATTCAGCTTCTTCCAGGAAGTCGCAAAGTATTGATGACTGAAAATTATGAACTGGCTTTGGCTGAAGGAAAGATTGCAGTATTATATTCACGTATTGAGGAACTAAAGAGACAAGGTAAATGGTCATTACGTCAACCTCAGAAGTTTAGTAACCCATTGGCCAAGACAACTCATTGGGATTATGTTTTACAAGAAGGGAAATGGATGGCAGAAGATTTTAAAGAATCTACAAAGTATAAAAAATATTGTTGTGTATTGATGGCAGAAGCGATAGAGAATTATTGGGCAAAACAACCATCTCGTACTCTTCCATCGCATTTGGTGAATATTCCAGTATACACTCCATTCAATAAACCAACTCCTGAACAACCAATAGCACCGGTGTCACGACTTCTTTATCCAGCTGAAGACGACCATTGGCAAAAGGTGGTTTTGAGAGAGACTACAGCTGAACAACCCCAAAAACCATTTGTCACCCAACGTAACACATTAAAGCCGCCAAAACCTCCATCCCCGAAAGACATTGAATATAGATCACCAACAATATGGCTTCCACAAGATGACAAAAAACTTATTCATTATGTTGCTGAATTCTGTTTCAATTGGGATCTTATTTCAGCCCATATGTCAACATCTTCTAGATATGAATCAAATATAGAAAGACGAACACCATGGCAATGTTTCGAGCGTTACATACAATTGAATGAAAAGTTCCAATTCTCCGATATGAAAGGTGTATATGCATATCATGCCCAACAATGGTTAGAGCAAGTTCACCGTGCTCAACTGACAACAAAACGAAGAATCTCCCCATTGGGTGTCGGTGCAGAATCTATCCAAAGAGGTCATAGAAAACTTCGATGGGCATCCATGTTTGATGCCATGCGTAAGGCAATGAAGAAAAGAGAAATTGTTGCAGCAAAGATCAACCACCAGAAATCCGAACCTGTAGAAATCAAACAAAGTATTGACAGAATCCCAACACCGGCCGAACTTTCCCGTTTAAAGTACGAACGTGATAAGTCTTTGCATGAAAATCACATGAACCAACAAGCAACCAGAGCAAGGATGATGCAAGCTGTAGCTCAACCAAAGAGACCCACGACGCCAAATGGTACCCCTCTAACAAACGAACAAATACAACAACTCCTACAAATGCAAAAACGAAGAATGCAACCACGAATACATTTCCCTCCTGCTCAAGTATCGAAAGTTATCAACGATATACAACAACGAAATCCCGGTTTATCCAAAGAACAGGTTACAAAACTTGCTGCAAGGTATCTTGCAAATCTACTGAAAGGCTCACCACCTCTGTAATTAGTAAATGTACGCGTCTAGAAAAAATAAAAAATTAAAAAAAAAAAAAAAAAAAAAATCATTTTACAACACAAATGACTTTGAAGGATGCATTGGCTGTTACACCATTGGTGCATCTTATCCCGAATCAAGATCTTGCACCATTAGTGATGCCTCTGTTGATACCCACAGCAGTGGAGGAAAGTTTTGATTTTACTCCAGAACTTGATGCCTTATTTGAACAACCAGAACCAGAAGAGATCAACTTTACAAAAACTCTACAGTCTAACAAACAAACTCCAGTGGAAACTCCTTTAAAGCGACCGCTCGAAAACCCCACTACACGAAACCTTGTGAAATTTTCAACTAGCGATCTCAAAAAGCTCGCCCAACAAAGATTAACCAACCTACTTGCAACCCCTCCATCGTCTGATACATTTTACCAAATGTTGGAATCATTGAAACTAGCTCCAGAATTTTCCACCCAAGTTCAACAATTATGTTATAACTACAAGGGAGATTTGGCAGGGGAGATTGCAGCATCACAATGTATTCTTTGGATAATGGGGAATATCAACGACAAGTCTGTCCATATTGGTGAACACATATCACAAATTGCAGAACTTATTCACAACTATGTTTCATCCGAAAACGACCAATTTTCTATTGAGATTAGTTCCTTGCTTAAACAACTTGGTGGATTAAACTCACAACTAAAAATGGACGAGGATGCATTAACAAAACTAGAAATCGCTAGTATACTGTTGTTTGAATCGACTGTCGCCGTCTTGCGTAATGCAGCCGCATCATTCATAATTGATACTTATACCTACTCCATCTCACAACGGCCATTTTTACTAAACGAACTATTGTTAAGTTTCCCAACAAAGAAAAATAGAAATTTCCAAACAAACCAAGGTACTGTACAACTCTTTTCGTTTATTGCATTAAAATTTTCTGAATCAACCGATATCGCTGCTGCATTGATATCCACGCAAGCCAAAACTTTTGATTTGTTTATTGAAGATTTGATTATTCTTTTACCTGAATCTGCAACCTTGTTAAATAGAATTGCAAATACAATTCTAAATACTTCACCGGATTTAGATATATTGGGTATTATTTGCACTAGTGTTATAACTACTCCTTATTTAACTGATTTCTGTAACACCTTCCTAAGCTCTATTGGTCAATTTCTAGAATCAAAAACGAAAATCAAAACCAAAGCTATCAAAATACTTAGTGCGCTTGCTGACAAGAAACGAAATATATTTACCCCGGCTTTACAACAATCCCTTTCAGCAAGACTCACTGATGAGGCAACACTGGTTAGAGATGCAGTGTATGAATTTATTGGAAAGTACATTAAACTACATCCAGAAGAGGCTGATAACTTTTGTAACCCTCTATGTAATGCAATTGGCGATCAAGGGATCTCCGTGAGAAGAAAAGCTCTTAGGCTCGCTAAAGAAATTTATTCATTGTTTACAGAAAATGCAAGAAGAGCAATTGGTATAAAAATGTTAAAGCGATTGAATGATGAAGAAGATTCCATAAAAAATGAAGCGATTCAAGTAATGACTCATTGTTGGATTATTCCCGCTCAAACTCAAGATCTTCTCAACCTTTCTAACCAACCATTATTAGAAACGTTTTTGGAAAATGTCAACATACCTCAAATTATTGTCTCGTCACTCCTTGAATCAAACGAATCAATGGTTTTACTTGCACTTTTCAGCAAAAAAGGAATATTCACTCAAAATGAATTAATTGCATTGACACCATATCTACTAGATGAAAGCAACATCCTGTCAAAACAATATTGCTTTGCGTTGCAAGTATTGAAAAATGTCATCCCAACCTTACCTACATTAAGACCAGAATTTATTGATCCAGTACAAGATTTTTTATTTGCAAAACTTACAAAAATGTCCAACAAACAACTTCAGGAGGCGATACCAACATTATGGTATCTTTGTAAAATCAAACCAAATCAAAAACTCGTCAATGCGGCGATATCTACATTGAAAATGATTAAAAGTTATGACAAGAAAAGAGATGGAAGACTTGCAAAATTGTTACAAATCATTGCTTGTATTATAAAATATTGTGACCTTGAACCCCATCGTGAAATATTTTACAAAGCAAATCTTGGATTAAAAAAAAATGAGTCTGTAATATCCTTGGTGGTTAAATATATCATTACATTCTGTGATACACCTATAGCAGTTAGTAGTCTTGTTGTTGCATGTTCAAATTTCCCAAGAATCCTTTTGTCAGAACCGGTGCTCACAGTCTTTGACAAAGTAGATACTCCAGAAATGATCAAAGCCCTAACCCAAGCGTTTATTGATTTTTTACAAGAGAAAGAATCAAGTCAAGTTGATGCATGTCCTGGAATAGTACAAAGATATATACAAAAGTTTTTATCCAAATCTCTTATAGATAAGGGTCAATACTCTTACTTGCCATTTCAGTTTGTTCAAATTTCACTAGAATTAGGATTTTCTAACCCGAAGGTGTGTATCTCAACAATCATTGCACTTGAGGCATCGCCGGTACCGTTAATCCAATC
>JAKTXM010000382.1:0-23440 GCA_030582575.1 Candida buenavistaensis | reverse complement strand
AATAAACTAACCTATGCCTAGTTGGCATGTTCTTCCCAGTAAAGCTATCACTAATAATTTCTAGTCTGAAATGTGATTCTGTCTTATTTGCAGCACCTCTTATTCCAGCATGATGTGCATGTTTATGAGAATCATTATCGATTTTGAAGTATGAAGGATTGAATTCCTTTTCGATTTTGGAAATTATAGATGTTTCTATTGGTCCCGGGTTAGAAGAATGGATAATTTGTGGTTTGGACGTAGACATTTGACGAAGAAATTGTCGAAACATGTAGTTGCTTTTCGTGGTTGGCAAAGGAGTTGGTGATGGGATATTAACTTTCACTTTTTCTCTCATGGAATATGGTCCCACTTACTATGCAGGAAATGTTTCTTTTTTTTTTTTTTTTTTTTTTGGAATTATCTGTCGTTACCTGCCAACTATAGGATGATATACTGGAAAATACATGTTTATCAAATAACAAAATTCTATTATTGGTGCGTATATTTAATCCAAGAAGATATCTGACCATTTCTTCTTTCAATCGTTAAATACATCTATGTACAAAATAGGAAACCTATGTTGACAATCAAAAGTCTCTTCCTTCTAAAAGTCTCAGCTGTTTAAGTTCCGCATGCTTTTCTATTTTATTAATAGCAATCTTTTCTAAACCATCGACTAATTTCTCCTTAATGAATTCCTCTGCTTTTTCTTTGCCATGATAGAAATTAACAGCACCAACTAAACCATATAAAAGTTGGGCACTGACTCTCTTTTCTCCACTGCTATGAAAATTCAATTTTTCTTCTCTACAAGTCCAAAACATAATTTTATTAATTTGTTCTTGTCTAGCAAAAGTTCCAACTGTACCAGAATCACATATAACTTTAGCCATATTAGTTCCCAAAACATCCATATTTTTACCATTTATACCATTTTCATGTTGACATTGTGGTTCAGTCACATATTTACAAAAAAACAACGTCATCAATCTCTTTCCCATGGCTGATAACTTTTCATTATATGGTTTAATACCATTACCAAAAGATTTATGGGTTATCACTTGCAATGCTATTTCATCAGGTATAATGTATTTGTCACCTAAGTATTCCTTGATTGGGGCAACATTTTTCTCATTTAATTCATATCTTAAACCTATTGGATTGATATATGCTGCTTCCGGATCTTTTTTAAGACCTTCTATTCTTGGACCTCTATGTAAGTAGATTGATCTGGTAAAAATGGTCGAACGTCCAGCTAGCTCTCTTGATAATTGTCGTATATTGTTCATATTCCAATAACCTTTTCAAACGATTGGATCAAGGTGTCTTGTTTTGATAGTGAAAATTTTTTCTTTTTCTTCACAGGTTGGTTTGAGGAGTGAAGAAAAATGTGATCGTAACTACACGACTTTTGATTGTTAGTATTTTACATTTTATTTTTTATTTTTTTTTTTTGTTCTAAGCTCATCCTCATCTCT
Organism: Candida buenavistaensis; assembly: GCA_030582575.1. NCBI lineage: Eukaryota > Fungi > Ascomycota > Pichiomycetes > Serinales > Debaryomycetaceae > Candida > Candida buenavistaensis. Next base: position 21,980 of record JAKTXM010000382.1, on the reverse strand, counting down.
TACACCTAAATAAAAATGGATATTTTCAGAATCTTAAGTAGAGGAGCATCCTTGAATAAGAAGAAGGGAATTACTACAGATTATGCATTACCTTCAGATAAACAAACCAAAAAACAGAAAAATAAACAAGAATCATTGTTGCATGAAGTAGAGAAAGAGACTGATTTCTTTCACACCAAAAAGCATACACTCAACAAAGTCGACTCGGAGGTATCTGAAGATTCCAAAGCAAACGATCAAACAGAAGAAGAAGAAGAAGAAGAAGAAGAGATCCCACCTCTCGAGCTCACTACAGAGGAAGATGCTAAAAAATTTAGAAATTTACATAAATCAAAAGTCACTGGTGATGTAGTGCCGATTCCCATTGGATCGTTCCAAGACATGATTGGACGTTTTCAAATTGATAAAAAAGTGTTGTCTAACTTAATTGATAACGAATTTGTCGAGCCAACTGCAATCCAATGTGAATCCATCCCTATAACTTTAAATGATCGTGATTTAATTGCATGTGCACCAACAGGGTCTGGTAAAACATTAGCGTTTCTAATCCCATTGGTTCAACAGATTTTAAATAAGAAAGTGACCAAGAACCACGGAATAAGAGGCTTGATTATATCTCCAACCAATGAATTGGCAGGACAAATTTTGCAAGAATTGGAAATTTTAACCAAAGGTCATAAATTGAATGTAGCTATACTATCCAAACAATTAGCCAATAAATTGAACAATAATATAATAAAAGCTTCTAAATATGATATTATTGTGTCCACTCCGTTACGTTTAATCGATGTTGTTAAACAAGGTAACATGGATTTATCTAAAGTTGAACAATTGATAATTGATGAAGCCGATAAACTATTTGACCATGGATTTGCAGAACAAACAGACGAAATATTAACACATTGTACGAATTCGAATATTCGGAAATCTATATTTTCAGCAACCATTCCTTCTAATGTTGAAGAAATGGCGCATTCTATTATGAAAGATCCACTTCGAGTGATTGTTGGGCATAAAGAAGCAGCCAGTAATACAATTGAACAAAAATTGGTTTTCACAGGTAATGAACAAGGGAAATTATTAGCTATTCGACAAATGATTCAAGACGGTGATTTCAAACCGCCAATTATAATTTTCTTACAATCCATCACTAGAGCCAAAGCATTATTTCATGAGTTATTATATGATAGGTTGAACGTTGATGTGATTCATGCTGAACGTACTCCAAAACAAAGAGAAGAAGTGATTAAGCGTTTCAAAAATGGTGATATTTGGGTGTTGATCACAACTGACGTATTAGCTCGTGGTGTTGATTTCAAAGGGGTTAATCTAGTTATTAATTATGATGTCCCACAAAGTGCACAAGCGTACGTTCACAGAATTGGTAGAACCGGTAGAGGCGGAAAATCTGGTAAGGCAGTTACATTTTTCACCAAAGAAGATGATAAATTAGTCAAACCTATACTTAATGTTATGAAACAATCTGGATGTGATGGTGGATATAGTGAATGGATGGAAGGTATGGGGAAATTATCCAAAAAGGAAAAGAAACAAATCAAGACTAACGAAGTTAAAAGAAAGAAAATTAGTACAGTGCCTAAAATAGTTAAACAGAAACGGAAGCAAAAACAAGACATGATAGCTGCTTCAAAGAGAAGAAAGGAAGAGTCCAATGACTGAGAATGTTTATAGATTTAACCTAATATAACATGAATATATATATATGTATAAAGCTATGTAACCACTAATGATGAGAAGGCACATAAGGAGTGAGTTGTCTTCTTCCGATAACTTCACCAACGGAAAAGAAGGCTAATAATTGGATACCATAAACACCAGCTTTAACGGCACATTCTTTAGATGGTTGGAAATTTTTAGCTTGTTCCAAGAATTTCTTTTGTTCAGCAGGAGTTTGAATGAATTTCAAACCATTCTTATAAACAGTTTCAAAATCTTTAATGCTTGGTGGTTTTAAACCTTCACTTTTGTAAATGGCTTTACCTAATTCGGCTGTGACTTTACTCCAATAAACGGTGCAGTTAACGAGACCTGTGGCTTTGTTAGTGATCGAAGTTATAATTGCTGACATTGTATTGTGATGGTATATAAGTTGTCTCTTGTCTTCAATCTCGTGGACCTCTTTTGGTAAATATGCCTATTCGTTCGGCTAACAAATTTTTTCTTTGATGCTTGTATTATGTTTTATTTTATTTTTTTCTTTTTTTTTTTTTTCGTTTGAGAAATTTTTCAGCCAATCAAAATTTTTATTCACCAGAAAAAAGTAAAAGCGGAAACAAACCTGTATATAATACGCCTAACCTAACTTCACAATATTTTGCAACTTTTTCAATCAGTACAAATCTAATGATCAATAGTGGTAACAAAACCATTCAAAAAGTAATACTGTTTTCAATGTTGATTCAGAATATAGCTGTAATTAGTTATAAGGAATGCCCCACCATCGTGTTTTATCCTAGTGTTTCATAGAAGAATTCAGTTCTTAGATAGCCCACACCTGTATAGTAATGCTTCAATGATTTTACTAAAAGATGAAAAATGTTAATATTTGTAAAATGCTTTCTGTTTTTATATATCTATTTTTGAGAAAGAAAATACTGGTGTAAAAATATCTAGTGTTCTTCACACATAAACGTATAGAATTAAAAACTTATTGAAAAAAATACACTGCTATATAAAAATAAATCTACTCTCCATGTATATATATATATACATATATATAAACACTAAAGTACTATTGCCCAGACTGGAAAAGACCTAATGAACTTGCTGATTTCAAAGGTTTCACAATCTTAAGATTTAATCCACCTAAGGAAGAACTATTAGTTTTCGTAGATTTTGGTGATGTAGAACTAAACATTCCTGATGTATCGGAACTATCCAAATCATTAAGTGGTGGGATTGAAGGTGATGGAACAGAAGATGCAGAAAAAGCAGTCGGTGGATTAGTTATCAATAATGATCTTCTTCTACTTTCTTTTAAAAATTCACTGATTGAAACATACTCTTGTTGGAAATTCAATATACCATTCTTGTAATTCCCAAAACCTGTTGGCGATTCATCGTTGGAACCCAATCTTTTGGATGAATATATTGAAAACCCTTCTTGAAGTGATTCTTTATCCATTTCAGGGGTCATTTCTTTGGATATTTGTAAATCTGAACTTCTATTAACCAAAGTGTGAGATTGATCAGCGTCATCATCATCATCATCATCATTATCAACTGTGTTATCAATTAATTCTGGATCTGGTTTAAATTCCGAAATACTTTGAATATCTCCCACGGATGACATTGAATCACTCATCATTCCAACACCATTGATACTTTGTTGACGCTGTAATAACAAAGTCTCTCTTTTTATACTTATTTCTTCTTCTTTATATTTGTTCAAGTCTTCCAATTTCATCTGAATTTCTCCTAATCTATTTCTGAAACCTAAAGTTTCTCTTGAAATTAATAATTGTTGGTCTTTTAAGGAAGCTTTCAATTTATTAATCTTATTATCTCTACTTTCGATAATTTTCTCACTAATTAATAAATGTTTTCTCAAATTAATATTGACTAATTCAACTTCATTTAATTTGTTATTGATATTATGTAATGAATTTTCCAAGGAAAATAATTTACTTTCTTCTTGATGCGAAGTTTTCAAATTTTGCATCTTCAAATTTAAAATAACATTTTCTAACTCTTCTATTTTCTTATCCCGACGATCCAATTCATCATTTAATTGATTATTACCTTTGAATACTGGTGCTGGAGAAGATATGATTGATGATGGCATTGGTAAGCGAGATTGAAAAGTACTAGGTTTAGTAGCCATTGATGTAGCTATACTTGTAGTTGTAGCAGTACTATTTCTCATCAATGAAAACATCAGTGGAGATGAATTTGGTTCTGAACGATACGATGATAATTCATCTTCCAATTGTTTGATATAACCTTGATTATTTTGATTAATTTTTTCCAATTGATTGATACGATTCTTCAATGATGCAGTACTTAATTCAGTATTTACATGTGCACTATTTTTAATCGATTTGGCTCTAGTACCAAATCGAAGTGTGGATAAAGTTTCCAATTCATTTAGTGAAGATGGTGAACAATTGATAATTAACAAAGTTCTTGAATTACCACCAATTGATTCTTGTAATATACGAGTCAATTTAGAATCTCTATAAGGAATATGTGTTGATTTTCCATCTGTCAAAGCATTGATAACGTTACCCAATGCAGACAATGATGAATTGATTTTTTTGGCTTCTTCCAATGTTTGTCCTTGAGCACCAGTTTTATCAATCTTTTCACTACCAGCAAGGTCAACAAGAAATAAGTTTGAACGTTTTATAACTTCAGTTTCAAGGTGTTTTTGAGTTAATTTAATTTGGAAAATGGTATGTGATCTGGAACTTTCTTCATTCATAAGTGTTGATGATGTAGCACGATATTTCAACCCATTGGTAAGTATATCTAACAATTCCAATTCATTAGTCACTGTTTTATTGGCTAATCCTTTAACAAAAATGCCATTCAGCTTATCTTCATGTATGGTAAATTTATTATCAAACTCATTATTAGCTACATCTACTAAATCTTTAATTTGTTCCAAATGAATTTCCATAAAGGAAACGCAGACAGAATATTCCACTTCTGTAGATGCTGTACCATTAGCAGCAATTCGTTCAAATATTTCATGTGAAAGCCTAGGTATAATACCTTTGGAGTCAGGGTCCTGTAATGCCGATGTTCCTAACATTGTATAAGACTTACCAGAACCAGTCTGACCGTAAGCCAAAACAGTTCCATTATATCCATTTATTAAATCGTCAACAGTTTCGGCTATGGAAAATTGATAAACATCCAATTGACTGGCATCAGTTGCAAACACTCTATCAAAAGAATAATGACTTGTGTAATCTTTTCCATGTAATGTAACTGTTTGAGTGTTTGGGAATTCTACTATCAGTCTACCTTTTTGACACTCTTTTTCATTTTCAGGTCGGAATCGACAAATGACTTTGATGTTATTGATTGTTGTAATGTTTGGGTCTATGGAAAATGTCGACCCGGTAGTTTGTGACGGAGATAAATAATTGAATGGGGAACTCGGGGCAATAATAGAATCGTCATAGTATTCTATACTACGATGAGGTAATACCATACTTCCATCAAATGATTTAGAATGTAAACTTGACATGTCGTGTAGGATTATGTAAGGGGGACTAATATTGTTGCAAAAAGTACTGACGGAGTGTGGATGACAAGATGCTTGGGAAAATTCAAACTCTTAACAGAACCACAGGAGAAAGCAAGTCTGTTATTATTATTATTATTATTAATAATGTTTTTTCTTTTTGTTTTTTTTTTTTTTTTTGTATTAAGGTTTATATAATGTGGTGGATACTTTATATTTTCTGAGTACTAATTTTTAGTATCGAATATTTTTTTATTTTTTATTTGTTTTTTAGTTTTTTGTTTTTTTCGTGTATCTCTTATTATTCTTGTATTGTTTATACTTTATATCTCACTTTGTGTAGCTTTAATCACTGATGAGATGAATACTTTTGATTTTTTTATATTTGACTTCAATGGGAAAAGGGTCCTTAATAAGTAATTTATTTAAATAAGGGATGTTTATACGTATGATTCGAATGTGTTTACCTTTTTTTTTTTTCTCGTATCTTTAATAATGGGTTTGTTTTATGATAGAATTTGTTCTCCTCAAAGTTGATTTAACTAAAAATAATATTATGCATATGCAATAGAAATTAGGGTCGCGTAGTACTGAAAAAAAAAAAAAAAAAACAAAAGAAAATAGAATTGGCTGGGCAACCACTAGTGATAATCTATCTTCTTCACCACAGGGGCTAATTATTAATTGGTTCTAATAAGGGTTGATATTATGTTGCTAATAGCTAAAAAAAAACTTGTTACGTCTTAGAATGCTTTAATTCGGGAATTGTGTTTGGGAACCTCAGTGCTGACTCACGGTGTCGCCTCAAAATTTGTAGAATACTCTTGTAAGACAAGTCCAATAAAAACAATCGATTCTTGATACTTGCTATCGCTTTAAGTAGATACGTGGAAGTATATGTTGAAAGAAAAAGGAAAAGTGAGTTGAAAAAATTTCCTGGCAACCTACTTTTTAGTTATATTAATTGCAGGGACAAAATTTCCCACAACGGCAGAAATGAAAGGGGGACTATAGCAATACCCAATTTAAACTATTTACACTTATGCACTTCCCATCATTGTTCATTGCAAATCTTTTTTTCTTTTTTTTTTTTTTAGTATTTGTAAATCTTTATAACTGTCGAGATAGCTTTTTACCCGAAAACTTCAAAGGGTACAAAGTGAAAAAAAATTTCAAAAAACAATATGATATTGATCTTCTCGTCTTATAAATTTTAATCCACGATGTTTCAATAGACGAAGATATTCTCGTTCAATCAAATTGTAAAAATATTTATTTTTAGGTACAATGAAGAATGCTTTAGGGCCCCTGGATGTATGTGGTTGCCAAATGTCAGATAGTTGGTATGCGGATTTTTGAGGCGACATGAAGAGTTCAAGAATTTTAGATGCAATCTACAAAGGAATGATTTAAATCCGGATTGATCAAAGGTCAATTTGTGATTGTCAAACCCTGAAATGCATAAAGCATGTATTTGATCTTTTGACGGACGGTTCTTAATTGTAATAAAGCTTTGCGCTTTGCACATTAGCAGTTAAGGAGGGGACTGTCAGAGGCAGTGTGTAAACGCCTCCTGTTGCTTTTCAAGAATTCTTTCACGCCCCCCTCAAAAAAAGTTTCATGCATCATGCGGAATGTTTACTTTGTTGTTTATTTTGTTGTTTATTCAGGTGTCTTTTCATCGTCTAATTCTATAATTTAAGGAACAAGACAAAATTTTCTGCTTACGTAATTTACTGGCTTACATAATCACACGTGATTGTAATTAAAGGAGTCAAAATTATAATTAAGAGTCTGATATATATAATTTTTTCTTTAATCTTTATCTAATCGACCAAGATTGATAGTCATCGATCTGATGCAACATAAGATACTATCAATCATTTTATCACCTTTAATCCCACATGTTCAAATGATATATATGTGTCCATAGATCACAGATAATGCGTCTGTAATACAAAATGTAATTTAAATAGATGAAAAATTTTCACTACAAATCACCAGTTATCACGTGCCACGAACAACTGTTTATTACTCATTTTAAATTGCAGCAAGGAAGATGAAGAAAAAAAAAAAAAAACGTTACATCGAAAATATTTCATACCCTTCATCTTTATCAATTGAAAAATAATTCTACTCAATGTCAGCTCCTCAAGAAATTGTCAACACATTTCAAAATGCTTTGAATTTGTCGGGATCACCAAATGCAGTTTCCACATCACCAACTCAATCATTTTTGAGCAAATATGTACCAAACAAACCAACAAAGGCTTTGAAACCGTTTAAAACTGGTGATATCAAGATTTTGTTATTGGAAAATGTCAACCAAACTGCTATCAATATTTTCAAGAATCAAGGATATCAAGTTGAATTTTACAAATCTTCATTACCAGAAGATGAATTATTAGAAAAAATCAGAGATGTTCATGCTATTGGTATCAGATCAAAAACTAAATTGACTGAAAAGATTCTTAAAGAAGCTAAAAATTTGGTTGTTGTTGGTTGTTTCTGTATTGGTACCAATCAAGTTGATTTAGAATTTGCTGCCAAAGCCGGTATCGCTGTTTTCAACTCTCCATTTTCCAACTCTAGATCAGTTGCTGAATTAGTTATTGCTGAAGTTATCACTTTGGCCAGACAATTAGGTGACCGTTCAATTGAATTGCATACCGGAACTTGGAACAAAGTCAGTGCCAAGTGTTGGGAAATCAGAGGTAAAACATTAGGTATTGTAGGATACGGTCATATCGGATCTCAGTTATCTGTTTTAGCTGAAGCTATGGGTATGAATGTTATCTACTACGATATCATAACTATCATGTCTTTGGGTAACAGTAAACAAGTTGAAAGTTTGGACGAATTATTAAAAAGAGCCGATTTTGTTACTTTGCATGTACCAGCTACCCCAGAAACCAAAAATTTGTTAAGTGCTCCACAATTTGCTGCTATGAAAGATGGTGCTTATGTTATAAATGCTTCAAGGGGTACTGTTGTTGATATCCCTGCTTTAGTTCAAGCCATGAAAGCTGGTAAAATTGCCGGTGCTGCTATAGATGTATTCCCTCATGAACCAGCAAAGAATGGTGAAGGTTTGTTTAGTGACAACTTGAATGAATGGGCAAGCGAATTATGCTCATTAAGAAATGTTATTTTGACTCCACATATTGGTGGTTCTACAGAAGAAGCCCAATCTGCCATTGGTATTGAAGTTGGTAATTCCTTGACTAAATACATCAATGAAGGTGCTTCCCAAGGTGCTGTAAACTTCCCAGAAGTTTCATTGAGACCGTTGGACTTGGATCAACAAAATGTTGTCAGAGTTTTATATATTCACCACAATGTTCCTGGTGTCTTAAAGACTGTGAACAATATTTTGTCAAACCACAATATCGAAAAACAGTTTTCAGATTCTCAAGGCGATATTGCTTACTTGATGGCTGATATTTCAGATGTCGATATCAGTGATATACAAACCTTGTATGAACAATTGGAACAAACTCCATACAAGATTGCTACCCGTTTATTGTATTGATTGTATAGAGGGTTCTTTTTATTTTTTGCTTTTCCTTTTATTTCTAATTTCTTCGCTTTTTTTTTTTTTAGTTTTAATATAATAGTTTATGAGTTATAAACGCTAATGACATATTCAATTATTACTCCAGAGCTGACAAACTTGGAGTGTAGTTTCCTCAGCTTATCGCCACAACAACGAAAAGTATCTAAAATAGCCGACATACAACTACTTGTCGCATCTAGGTTAAGGTTCAATAAACATACTGTTAAGAAATGGAAAAGTGAAACATTTAAGAATTGGCCACCAAAAATCTTGTTCAAAAATTGGAGTCACAAAAAGATACAAAATGCCAGTCTTAACAACTCAAACTACGTTTATTTCAATCAATCCAATGAATTAACAAAGTTGCTTGATCAATCATTTCCAGAATGAGTATAGCGCCATGGAAAGTGGTAATGGTAGCGATTTTGCCACTCCTGTATATAAGAGAATACTTTTTTTTATTTTTTTTTTTTTTTTTTATTTGTTCTTTTTCGACAATTCACCACTACTGTTGGTGGCAACTAACTTTTTTTTTTTTTTTTCGTTCTCTGTCTCTAATCAAGGTTATATACATCTTACCCTTATATAAACAAACTACAAACTCAAGAACCTAATCATGGCATTAGTATCTGCAGCACCATATTTGGCATTATTAGGGGAACCTGACCCTAGTTTGAAATCTTATGCGTTATCATCATTGAATCAAGTCGTTGATCAATTATGGGCTGAGATTGCCAACAATATTTCAGAATTGGAAGAATTATATGAAGATGATTCATTCGATAAGAAGGAGTTGGCCGCTTTGGTCATATCAAAGGTTTACTATAATTTGGGTGATTTTGATGCCCTGGTTAAGTATTCATTATATGCTGGAGATGAATTTAATTTGGAAGAACAATCTCAGTATGTGGAAACAATTATAAGTCAGTGTATCAATTTATACAATTCCTTATCACAAAAGAAATTCAGTGATCCTGCTACCAAGATTGATCCACGTTTAACGGCAATTTTTGAAAAAATGTTACAGAAATGTTTACATTCCAATGAAATAAAATTGACTTTGGGGGTTGCCTTAGAAAGTTATAGATTAGATTTGGTTGAATCTATTTTACTGGAACAAATTAAAATAAACGAAGAACAAGCTTTGAATTTGATTAATTACGTGTTAGTGTGTTCTAACAGTACTGTTAATAATACCACTTTCAGAATTAAAGTCTTAAACTCATTAATATCTTTATTATTGTCTTTGAAAAATCATCAAGATTTCTTTACAATAATTAAAATTATCGTTCAATTGAATGATTCAGAATTGGCTATAAAATTATTTGAAGAATTGATAAACCAACAAGAAGATTTGATTGCTTACCAAGCAGGATTTGATTTAGTTAATGCCGCGTCTCAAGAATTATTAGATCTTGTTATTAAAAGATTATCTGAGACCCTAGAACCAGAGAATGCCACATTAAAGAAGATTTTAAATATTTTATCAGGTGTACCAACATGTGATTTAGACAACACATTTTTATTTAAAAACAATAATGCTGATGTAACAATATTGAATAAAACTAAAAATTTGTTAGATGGAAGAAGTTCAATTTTCCATTCCGCGGTTACCTTTTCAAATGCATTCATGCATGTTGGAACAACTGATGATTCATTTTTTAGAAAAAATTTAGAATGGCTTGGAAGAGCAACAAACTGGTCAAAATTCTCTGCCACTGCTGCTTTGGGTGTTATTCACAAGGGTAATTTATCCCAAGGACGTACTATTTTGAAACCATATTTACCAGGATCATCCGGTTCTGCCAACACGAAAGGTGGATCTTTGTTTGCTCTTGGTTTAATATTTGCTGGTCATGGTAGAGAAGTTATTGGTACATTGAAATCTTTTATTGATGAAAATGGTAATTCAGCTGGATCAAATGATATTGACATTCAATTACATGGTGCTTCTTTAGGTGCAGGTGTTGCTGGTATGGGGTCAAAAAGTGAAAGTCTTTATGAATCTTTGAAAGTTGTTTTGTATTCAGACTCTGCTATCTCATCTCAAGCTGCCGCCTTGGGTATGGGCTTAGTTATGTTGGGATCAGGAAATGAAGAAGCTATGAATGATATGTTAACCTATGCTTTGGAAACTCAACATGAAAATATTGTTCGTGGATTAGCTATTGGTATTGCATTGTTGAATTATGGACTTGAGGGTAAAGCTAATGAAATTATTGATAAATTATTAGAACAAGAATCATCAATTTTGAGATATGGTGGAGCATTCACCATTGCTTTAGCTTATGCAGGAACTGGAAATAACGGTGCAATCAAGAAATTGTTACATTATGCGGTTTCTGACCCAAGTGATGATGTTAGAAGAGCTTCTGTTATCGGTTTAGGGTTTTTATTGATTCGTGATTACACTGCCACTCCACAAATTGTCAAATTATTATCACAATCTCATAACCCTCATGTAAGATATGGTACTGCATTGGCATTGGGTATTTCATGCGCAGGAAGGGCTTATCCAGCTGCAATTGAAGTTTTGGAACCATTGACTAAGGATGCTGTTGATTTTGTTAGACAAGGAGCGTTGATGGCTACATCTATGATTTTAATCCAACAAAATGAGTCTACCTATCCAAAAGTAAAAGAGTTTACCAAACAATATGCAGATACAATCAAAAACAAGCACGAAGATGCATTGGCTAAGTTTGGTGCTACATTAGCCCAAGGTATAATTGATGCTGGTGGTCGAAACTCCACAATCAATTTAGAAAATTCACAAACAAACACTTTAAATACTAAAGCTATTGTGGGGTTGACTTTATTTGTTCAATCATGGTATTGGTTCCCATTGGCTCACTTTTTATCATTATCATTTTCTCCAACTTCAGTGATTGGCGTGAGAGGTTCTGATTTGAAAGCTCCTAAATTTGAATTGAATTGTCATGCAAACCCAGAATACTTCCAATATCCACCAAAAGTTGAAGAAACAAAAGAAAAGCAACCAGATAAATTAGCCACTGCTGTATTATCCACCACTGCCAGAGCAAAGACAAGAGCAAAGAAGAAACAATCACAAAAGGAAGGAGCTGAGCTGAAACCAGAAGATAAAATGGACATAGACGAAGACAAATCAAGGGTGGAAACCACAAAGAATGAAGAGAAGAAAGAAACTAAAAAATCCGTATCAGATGAACCTGTCACTATCCGTTATGTCAAGACTCCATATAAAATTGAAAACTTATCTAGAGTATTACCAGTACAATCAAATTTTATTTCCTTTATAAAAGACGATAGATTCGTCCCAGTAAGAAAATACCGTGGATCTAGTGGTATAATAGTATTGCGAGACAACAACCCAGATGAAAAAGTTGAATTCATCAAAACTGTTAGACAAATGAATATTACTGATGCTCCAGTACCTGAGCCATTTACTTTGAGTGGAGATGATTTAAAGGATGAATAGTAAAAATATATATATAAAAAGAAACCCTACAAGATAAATAGATTGTAATGACAAAAAATATAATAATCTATATATTTCTATTGACAATTTTGATATCCTGGATTGGTGATACATGCAAGTTGTAGATTTTTATCAAACAATACGAATTTAGGGAAATGCTTCCATTTATCTTTAAATTTTTTTAACCCAAACTTTGAAAACTGAACTTCTCGCTGCTTAACTCCTTCGACTTCAAAAAGCAGTACCAAAATAGCAAACTGTAAAGTATGATCATGCTCTACTTCACAAACCACGTGTCCACCAATTCCAAACGAACCCGTCAATTCGGTTTTAAAAGACGGTCCCAATACACCTAAAAAATTTGTAAAATCCAATCTCGAATAAACTCCCGACCCAACGTCAATTGACCAACCTTGTGTGTACGTTGCTCTATTATTTGAGTGGTTCGGTATACAGTCTCCAAATTTTGCCCATGTTTGAGATTGTTGTACTATTATTGCATCTTTATATGAGATTTCAATGAATTTGTTATTTGTCAGTAGTGTGTGGTATATCTTATTTAATATGTCGCTATTAAATATGTAAGAATTTGCGGATATGACTTGTATGATTTTGGAGTTGTCGATTTCAGATAATTTGATATCGTTGTAGGTTTCTACCATTTGTATATTGGCTTTGTAAGATAAAAGTAAATCAGTATCTATGTTATTGTGTACCAAATATGGAAATATCTCGAATGAAAGTGTTATGGTAATCATAAGGAATATTATTTTCATACAAGTTAAATATATGCCTAACCATTGTCTTAAGATATCACTGAATATATCTCATCACGAGGCATACCAAACAAACAACCAGAAAGAAAGAAAGAAAGAAAGAAAGAAAAAAAAAAAAAAAAAAAAAAAAAAAAAAAAAAAAAAAAAAATTGGGGGAGTATTTTTTTTTTTTTTTTTATTTTTTTTTTTTGCAACAGGTTCATTGGCGGAATCTATGTAGACTATTTACTTTGGATTTTTTATTATCAATTGTGGTATTTAACCCATTTTCAAGTTTATTGTAAAATTCGTCTATCGATTCCTTACTTCTATTAGCAATACAAATGACATTACCAGTTAGATCCAATTCAAATAATGGATACGTTTCTTCAACAGCTTGTGGAATTTCAATATCTTCAATATAATTACCTGATAAATCCAATGCATGTATTTTTTTAAATGACTCAAAAAGTACAATTTTTTTAACTAGCCAATTCTTTGATAAATCCAATATTTTTAATCTTGGAGGAAAAGTTAAATCATCACTAAGGGTCTCTACTCGACAATATCCAATCCTTAAACTATCAAGTTTTAATTTCGTATTTAACAGGTGATCAAAAATTGGCCATTTTCCAGAAAGTTCGCTAATCTGATTAACTCTTAGATCAAGATGTTTCAAATTTTGAGGTGGCAACCAATCTTTAAGCGATTCAATATCATTTGAATACAATTCCAACTCATACAAGTTAACTATATCAGTCCAGTTTTTGGTATTGTTGTTATAAGTTGACAAATCTTCGATTAAGTTTCCACTCAATGCTAATCTTTGTAAGGATTCAGGAAACTTATAACGTTTCAAGGAAATTAAGTTGCATTCTGACAAATTTAAGGCAATTAAATTTTCTGGAAATTCCAAATTCGAACCACCACCTTCTGGTGAAATAAACTTACATCCAGCTAACTCCAAGTTGGTTAAATCTTTAGGAAACTTATAGAAATCTTGACCCCTATTTGTTGTTAATGAATCTAATGGGTTATTAGATAAATCTAAAGAAATCATTGTTTCAGGTAAATTTTTCAAACTTTCAATTTTAATAAGTTCATTAGAATTCAAACCTAAACTAATCAAAGTTATTGGCCATTTTTCAATTTGGGAAATAACTCGATCCCCTAACCTGTTATCATCTAAAATTAATACCTTTAAAGTCTTTGGCCATCCTATACCAATATTTTCAATTTCGGAAATCATATTGTATGAGAAATCTAATGTTTTTAAATTTGGCGGTAATTGAGCTAAATCAATTATATGAAGCTCATTATAATTTAACATTAATGTAGCTAAATTATTAAAGCAATGCTCTAAGTTTATAGCTCCTAATTCTTTTATTCCTGATGAATTGAAAAATAAATTTTCAACTGATTCTTGGATATTAATTGTTGCAATATTGGTCTCTGGCGACCATGACAAGTCTAATGATTCAAGAGCTGTTGGAAATTTAATATTAGACCAATCGGCAATCTCGTGTCTTAAAAATGAAATTTTTGTCAAGTTAGGATGATTTGATAATATTTCATTATTCTTTAAAAATGAATGGCATTTTCTTAATGATGCACCTGAAAGTAGAAGTCTAGTCACATTATCAAATTCGAGTAATATTTTCAAATCATCTGGAATAAGTTGATATTTTTCTATAAAAATTTTTAATTTTTGAGCTTTATTAAACCAATTTTTATAATTAATTAATAAACTCTTTAAACTTTGCCAATCTCCGCCACTAACCACCATTAATTTCCGTGGTACAATTTTTGATGAAATCTCCTTAAGAAAATTATTAATTTGATAATACCCTGTAAAAGTAGTCAATTCTAATCTTTCTTCTGGGATATGAAGTATATATTCACGATCTGTTGGTGATATTAGAAATTGAATGTCTTTGTCATTGTATAATGAATTTATTACTATATCCAGAATAGTGGGTATCTTGATTAACCATTCTGCAACATAATCAAGTGGTAAATATTGGGTTATATCGATGATTATATCGTCGGGTAGTTTTGTAAAATATTTCTGTACAAACTCAATAGAATTAGATTGATTCATTGATGTGTTAAAATGGAATAAAAATTTCACGTGTCTGTGTGTTGATTTACAAAAAAAAAAAAGGAAAAAGAAAAACAAAATAGAACAAAGATTTACAAATTTTCTTTTTATTACTCAATAAGGGTAAAAGATTTATATAAATTAATCTCTCCACTTCGAATGAATTTAAATATAACAAAATTATCAAGATACAAACGTATAGAGTATGGATTAAAGCCGAGCTAATCGAGTTATTATTTGTTATATTTGGCTGTGAAATTTACTTTTTTTTTTTTTAAAACAATTTAAAAAAGAAAGAACAAAAAATGTAAGATTTCCTTTTTGTATAAAATTGTTTTTTTTTTTTTTTTTTTTTCCTTTCTGTTCTCTCAATCATATATTTCAATATATCTTTCCAATATTAATTACTCCTCATTTTCTCTCCCCCCTTTTTTTTTCTTATTTATTTATTTGAATCAACAATTCAACAAACTTCTTTCTCTTATTTTTATTCCTTTAATTTATTTTAAACCTATAACTTCATATATTAATAGAAGTGATATTACTACAAGAATTATAATAGAATCACAATAACAAAAACAAAAACAACACCCCCCCCCCCCCAATTAGATTCATTTTGAAACATTTACTAGATTAATTATACCATTTTATGTATATATAAAAAGAAAACCACCAAGAAAAACTAGATTCACACGTTTGCTAATTATCCTACTCAACCAACAGCAATACCTCCATATACTTACCGTCCCTTTTGCTTTAGATCTTGAAAATTAAAAAATAATGAATATTTTTCAACATAAACATCAAAAATTAATCTTACAATGTTATCCAGCTGGTAAAACCAGTGATAAGAAACCAAATTCATCGGAATTAAGTTATTTATTATATTATGCATCAACTCGTAGAGTTAAATTAGAAAAAGTCATCAATTTCTTAAAAGAAAAAACTCAACATGATGTTGCTAGAAATCGTGCAGGTAATTTACAAGTTACATTAGCTATTATTCAAGAATTAATTCAAAAATGTAAAGAGAATTTAAACGTTTTTGCTTATCAAGTTTGTGATATCTTACATATGGTCACCACAACAAAAGATGTTGCCTTAATTAAAAGTGTTGTTAAAACTTATGGTGTTTTGTGTGATAACTTAGATGGTGGATTATTCAGCGGTGATAAAGAATTCGTAAAGATATTCACCGAAGTCTTTCAAACGTTGGTTTCATTTGGAAAGGACAAATCTGGTGCTAATCAATATGAATGGCAAATGATTTCTTTGATGGCCATAAACTATACTTCAAGTTGTTTAAGTTACAATCCTAATGTAGGTAAGAAGTTTATTGCATTATCTATACCACCATTGATTCACGTTATTGCTGCAAACAATAATCAAAAATCAATTTTACAAAGATTGAAATCTAGCCTTCATCTTGAAGATGATGGGAAAAGATTATCTAGAGCTCAACTGCACAAATCTCAATCTGGTATTACTCAACAAATTGATGACGATTATGCCAATGATTCTTTAACATTAACCGATATTAATGAAAAAGCATTTTCTACTATGAAATCTTTTTTTAATACCAATACTGCAAGTCAAATCTCAGAAGTCACACGTGGTGTTGTTCAACATAATATTCTTAATGGTACTGATTTAGAATGGGGTGTGTCATTTTTAGAATTATGCATCACTTGGATTCCTGTTCAATTAAGATTTGTCAGTTTGTCAACTTTGTTAGCTACATTAGGGAGAATCAACATTGAAGGTAATACAAAATCAAACTACAACATGCAATTTCAATACGCTCGTTATTTGTTGGGTTTACTTTCGTCTCGTGTTAATATGATTGGGTTGTCTGTTTCAGATATTATTCAACAATTGTTAACATTACAAGCAGATTTAATTTTGAAAGCATCTGATTTGGACAAAAGTGATATTTCCATTTTGACAAATATTTATTCTGATTGTATTTGTAGTTTAACAACTCATATTTATTATTATGATCAAGTTCCAGATTCGATTCAAGAAATTTTAGTCAAAGTTGATTTTATCTTGGATAGTAGTTTTGTTGATGATACTCAGCCGATTTCTACTGGAGAACAAATTCAAGATTTAATCATTCAATTATTGGACAATATTTCCAAAATTTTCATGATTTTAAAAAATAAATCCACTTCAATTAGTCGTAATCATGTTAATTTGGAACATTGGGATATCAGTTTGGGTTTATTGGCACCAGAAAGTGAATTTGATGATGAAAGAAAAACAATCTTAACTACACCTCAACTCATTAATATTCAAGCAAAATATTTGAAAGTTTTTGATGAATTCTTGCATAATGAATTAGCCGTTGGAACCCAGAAAAAGAGTTATGACCTTATTCAAAAACAATCTCGTTTAGATCCAGGAAGTCAAGGAAATGAAATTTTAAAGAAAGATACTGAAGATGAATCAGGTAAAGATTTTAAAAAACCAGATGCTAATCAATATATTACCATCCAACAAAATTTTATTTCTCATTTACTATTGTACATTGATAAATTCTTTGACAGTTATGATTCTCCAAATACTGAATTGGTATTATTGTTAGTTACTGTTTTAAAGGATATGGAAGCTATTTTGGGATTAAACTTTCTCAGTAATTTTGTTCCATTCTTTCATCATTGGGTTATGAAAGTAGACAAAACAAATCAGTTTACCCAAAGACAAAAATTCAAAGATACCCTTGCTCACATTCTATTATATTACATGTTAAAGAGTTTGGATATTCAATATAGTATTGATTTGCAAAATTATTGTGCAAACACCAGATTATACAAGCAGTTGTTAGACGCTGTTGAGTTTAGAAAATTAAACAAACTTTGGGTTCATGGTATTGATTCATCTCCTTCGGATTTGGAAAGTTCCCAAAGTAATAGAGTATTACCAACAGATAATAACGGTAATCTAATTGCTATTAGAATTAAACCTGAAAACATTGAAGAGTTTGCTTGTGGTAACAATTTTTTGATTGTTTGGTTGCATCCACAAAAGCAATTACTCACAGAAATTGAAAAATCGCAAGTTAGTACACATATGAGTACATTTAACAATGATTCCAGAAATACCAACAACATGTACTTGATGGATGAAAGTTCTCTGGGAACTCGCGGTCCACCAGAAGGGGGACATTTCATTCCACCAGCAGATTTTAATGCACATACTGGATTGTCATCAGAAGTTGCTTCATCAAACTCAGAACAAGGTTTGTATACTGGTTTGGGTTTGGGTACAGCTGGTGATATCACAATGATTCATTCTGAAATTTTACAATATAGTCAACATTTTCAAGAAAGAGGATTACCGCATGCTAATGGATTTCCAACTATTTTAAGAACAGTCGATAGTATGTTGAGTACAAATGATGGGTCAATCTATACTTATGATAGCAAATTTTTGCAATCTCCTAGAGTTAACGATTTGAAAGATGCTATGAGTACACATAAAGGAATAAGGTTATCTAAACCAAACTATGCTGCTAATGGAACTGCTAATGATAGTGCTGCAACTGCGAATGGTTCCATATTGAATAAAAATATGGCAACTACCGATGTGGATTCTATTTTGGATGGTTTAGATAGCGAAGATGAAGCTGCTTTTGTTGTATAAGAACATTTTATTGTTATTTTGTTTATTATATATATATATATTTATTTTCCTCTACAATCGTAAAATGTATTCATATCAACTACATAGATAGATTTATCTATAATACAATATGAAATCAATGCAATATAGAACGACAACAAACGAAATAAAAAAAAAAAATAAGAAAAAGAAAAAAAGAAAAAAAGAAAAAAAAAATTAAAAATTTCGATACCCTATTATTACGAAACTCTTAAACCCTATTCGTCATCTTCATCGTCATCATCATCATCATTCAAAGCAGCAAATGCATTGAACGCCTTAGTTTGTTTATCAGATGCGATTTCTCTTGGATCAACAGCTTTAGAACTTCCCAAATTCTTATTGTTAGGTCTAGCTTTGATTCCAGCAGCATTAGCTTCTCTAAACTTGTTTCTCTCATCTATGGCCTCGCCTTCAGCGAAAGAACCTTTTTTAGGCTTGGCTAAAGTGGCCCAACCCTCATCATCCACGACTTGTTCTTGTTTCTTTCTTAAATTTGGTCTCACAACACCAGTTCCACTTTTGGATGGTCTTCTTCTGTTGATATGATGGTATGATCTTTCGTTCCCGTGCTCGTCAATATAAGTATCTCCATTATTCCATTTCTTTTGATGGTGATGCTCAATGGATTCTTTAACCTCATCAATTAATTTGTTAAATGCGTCCAAAATAGCCGGGTTAGGAGTATATGCTTCGGATTTTAACTCGATTAATTGTTCTTCAGTGTATTTGGCCATGTTGTCTACTTCGGTTTGGGTTCTTTTTTTGGAAATTAAAGCAAATGAGAAAGGAAAAAAAAAAAAATAATATATATAAAATTTTTTTTTTTGGAAAAATTCGTGAGGTTTTTCGTTAGGTGCACACGACTATGGTGATTTTTTTTTGTTCTTTTTTTTTTTTTTGGTCGCTTTGTTTTGTTTTTCTTTGTTTTTGCAATTTACCACAATTAAGTGTGGACCCTTTAGTGGTTCAAGCTGAATTTTGGGGATTTTTAATCTATGAACCTATTCCCATTTAAGTACTAGATGTATTTTTTGTTTGCTATATGCGATTTTAAACTTATAAGCGAATAAAATCAAAAGAGAGGTATCGAAATAGTGTCACTAATAAAAGACTACTCCATTCATTGAAGAAAAACTTGTACCGAGATACATAAATTAATTACAACATCGATCATTGTGATAGTACTACTTAATTGAAACCAAACCGCATTGACAGAATGTTATGGTCTTCAAAATTAAAAAAAAAAAAAATTTTTAAAAAAAAAAAAAAAGTCTTTCATTATATCTGTATCCGAGATAACCAAATTATCGCCGTCTTGCAAAATGTTTTGAAACTAGCCAAACTAAAACAGATTCTTTAAAGTATCCTCGGTAAATGATAACTTGGTTGGTTCAATCATCCAGTATTCTGTTAATTCATTAATATGGAGTAAATCTAGCTCTTCCTCTGCCTCTGGCTCGCCCTCTTCCTCCTCTTCCCCTACCTCTTCCTCTACCCCTTGAAGCGTTAACTCCAGGAATATTTGTCCTTTTAGCCAGAACCTTCAATTGACGTTCTCTGAAACTCGATCCATCCAATGTGGCAACTGCTTTGTCTACCGCATCCGCGTCAGCGAATTCCAAATATGCAAACCCCTTAGGCTGTCCAGTAAATTTGTTTGTCAATATAGTAACTCTATTGACCACACCAGCGCTAGAAAAATGTTGCTGTACCTCAAGTGGAGTTGCACCATAGTCAACATTCCCAATATAAATGGACCTATTATCGGTATCTCGTTTCTCTTCATCTGTAGGGTGGTTAACTCCAGATTCGGAATTTAACTTGGAATTGAGCTCTCTTAGTCTTGCTGCTTCTCTATCCATTTCTTCTAGCCTTGATTTCATTTCATCTTCAAGGATATTGTCCGACATTGTTGGGTTAAGGGTCTCCTTTTTTTCTTTCTTTCTTATTGATTTTTTTTTTTTTTTTTAGTATTTTTTTTTTTTGTTCTTTCAGTACATAAAATAAAAAGGCAAGTACTGTGATACTAATCGAAGTTGCAACTGACATTTAGCGATATACATTTCTTAAATTTTCAAACAATTTAATTCAAGTATATTGTTTTCCAAATGACTACGTGGTATTTTTGTATATAGAATTTCATGCAAAATGTCGACAAAGTTCTACTTAGATATTGCAATGTGGATATTTGAAAAGGGTTTCAAACCCGTTGCGTACAACCTTTTGAACAAAAGAGTACCACAACAAGAACCACTAAAAGAAAAAGAAAAGAAGAAAAAACAAAGTATAATGATAGAATTGCAATTAGACTAAGAAGTGGCCATTCTTATTAGCGTAATTAGTCTGAATCGTTCAAGAATATTTTCATTCGCATTATATACAAGCTATGCTCCCCATATAGATTTAACCACATCAAACAAACCATTACTAGTAGTTTCCATAACATAGATACCGTACATTGCAAAGAAGGTACCAAATGTTAATAACTTACTAGCAGCACCATACCAAAACCCGTATACTCTTTTTGGAATATAATCAATGATGCACGATTTGAAACCTGCATGACAATGGAATAGCAAGAGGGTGGAAAATATAGAATCTACCATGGGAAATTCAACGCCGGCAACAAACGGAGTCATGGCTAATGGGATCATTGTTATAGCGATAGCTCTTTCGTAAGTCCAATGATAACTACCCTCATAATGTGCTGCTACTGGTGGAATATAGGCCTCGTTAACTGTCCCCACAATATGTCCTGGAGGTTGGGGAATCTTTCTAAATTTAGACCAATCAGGCACGAGCCTTATAGACCGGCGGAAGTTTAATTGTTTCATTAGTTGAACGAAGAAAATTTTTAGTTTTTAAATTTTTTTTTTTTTTTTTCCGCTACAAATCTATTTACCAAGAAGCGACTTTTACACCAGGAATCAACCCAGCACGAGCTCTTTCTCTAAATTGGGTTCTGTTTAATTTGAAATCACGAACGACGGATTTAGAGTTTCCACTAGCAACACATCTATCTCTGATCTGAGTTGAAGATGTGTATCTTGGCATAGATGCCAATTGTAATTGAGCCTCTACTCTGGCTCTTGTTGGTAACTCTTCATTTCTTGCAATATATTTGAGAGCATTTCTTGTCACTTCATGTTCAGCAGCTTGTAATCTTTTAAACTGATCTCTAAGCACTCTAGCGTTTATGTGTGCGTGTCTTGGTATTGGAAACTTGA
>JAKTXM010000381.1:0-24667 GCA_030582575.1 Candida buenavistaensis | reverse complement strand
ACTTTTATATTTTTGATATTTGGTTTTTTTATTTTTTTTTTATTTTTTTTTTCTTTTGCATCAAATTACTAACTTTCTATAGAACTTTTGAAAAGAATCACCAAACAAATCCCTCGTTCATTACCTTACTACAATAACAGTGATGTACAAACAAATCAAGATGAGCCTATAGTTACGGAACTAATGAAGTTGCATCCGCACGATTCAAAGTTAATTATATCCCCCATTCCATACAATGATGAAATTTTGCATTATTCAGCCAAATTACAAGAATTGTTATATTTATTATTAGATGAGAAAGAATTGGATGATAATGTTCGAATTAGTATTGAAGAGTCATTATCGGTTTTAACTTCTTCTTTGCCAGTAGCCAAACAATGCATTTCGCTGGATCCTAGCAAGAAATCAAAATTGCAACAAAATATACCAGCTCCAGATTCTTCTCAAGTAGCATACCCAAATAATTACTTATCTAAGATTTTAATTGATAACTTTGATACATTGTTAAACTTTTCTACCAGTTACTTCAATTTATCGTTATCATCTCATATTACAAAATACATGGTGGAATTGATTTATCAATTAAACTATTGGGAAGTCGTTCATTTAGTTTATTTAAATCCGAATATTATAAATTTTTTAAAATTGATTGGTTTTGAAATAGTTAGTAGCTCGTTTGGACCAATTGTGAGACCACCAGAAAATTATCTTGTCGACAGGATGCTAGAAGGTTTGCAATATCCATACCCATACCCATTTTACAATTACTCTTATCATTCATTTAATGAAAATGCTGATTATGAGAAACTTCAGAGGGTCAAAATTACACCCTACTTAGATATCACATTAAAGAATTTGGATGAGCCAACACCAAAAAGACAGAGAGCCAAAAAGAATGTCCGAGTGAACCAACTACCAAAACATGAATTACAGAAGGATATTGCCGCCGACGGTAGTAAAACAGTTCGTGAAGTATCGGAGCATGACGATCAACCAGAGTCCAGATTGTCTACTGCAGCTTTAGTTCTTCCACCCGCTATACCAAGTTCTCAAATAACACCGACTCTAACACCGGTCCCTAATGCTGCGAATACGTTACAGTCTCAGAAACTAACAAGTTATCCATCAACATCAATCTACACTTCTTCTTTTAGTGGTACTTCTCAAGGTAATTTACCAAAATTTGGCGATATCAATTGGAAACATACACCTCAATCTAACACACCTCCTATGTCACTTTCTGGATACAGTGGTCAACCTTATTCATACTACTCATATTCAAAATCCTCTTTTAACCAAACGCAACTGTATTCAACTCCAGAACAAATGAATATCCCTCCTATTAAACAATTAAAAGAACTGTCGTCTTCACCTACAGAGAACCGTGAAATTGTGTCTGACGAATCTAAAGAGAAATCAAACCAAGATTATCACAGAGTTAATCCAATTACTAATTATCAGCAAACGCTGGAGAATTTATTACCTTCTATAAGTGCCTTAACAAAAAAACCACACATTCCATTTGCGAATATTTCTGCGTCTCCAGACATGAAAAGTGTTTCACCTACAGAGTCTAGTTTTTCCATGACTCAGTCTTCTATGCCACCATTTTCACAATCTACATTACCAAGACAAAGTGATGTTATGCAAAGTGTAACTGATTCATCCATTCATACCGAAGAACCAGATTTGGAAGTGGCGCGTAATCTTAGTGCCGAGGTTAATAAATATTATGAGAATTTAGTTGACGATAAAAACAAGAAACCAAAAGCAAGTGTAATTCATCAGTGTCATTTACCAGAACCAAATTCTCGAAAGAAAAAGAAATGTTTAAAAATATTTTACGGTAAAAATGAACTTTTGCGTCATCAAGAGTTTGTTCATGCAACCAAAAAGAAAATTTATAAATGTATATATTGTACTAGGTTGGGAGCAAAAGTTCAAAGTTATCCACGGCATGATTCATTGGCTAGACATATTAGAAGAAAGCATGGCATTACTGGGAAGGAGAACAAAATGGCTGTGAATTATGCAAAGGAGAATGTGGAAATTATTGATCCAGATCAATTGGTAACAAAAGAGCATGAATTGCCTGGTCAGATCCCACCACTATATGAGCAATCAAGTAGTTATTCAAACCCAGTGTATGTTTCTGGTGAAAATTCACAGTCTATACCTCAGTATGCGTCATCGGACCACCCAGAACAGCAAGCATTTACCATTTACGGTGTGCAAGGGCCAGGTAACAATGATGAACAACAAAGTCCTGTAACTAATCAATCAACAAATGAAACTGAAAATCAAGCTCAAGAACTGTTGTAAATTATGATATAATGTATATAACTTTATAATTAATTTAATGTTGTGATTTAAGTTTTCTTGTTTTTACTTTTTTATTTTTTTTTTATTTTTTTTTTTTTATTTTCTTTTTGATTGTAGAATTGGGAGGGATGTTTATAACGAATAGTTTAAAATATTTTCTGACATTCAATTTTTGAAAAAAATTGTGTGTCTGGTTGCAAAAATATAATGCCACACACAGACACAGAATTAATTGCGAAAAAAAAATATATATATAAATATAAATCAAAAACAAGAAAGTAAAAAGAACCAGTGTAGTAACAATTGGGTAGTGTACATTGGCTAAATAACAAACAGACAGACATAAAATAAAACACTTACAACAGCAGACAAATGAGGTGTTCAAAAACACAACAAGATAAGTTGACACTTTTCTTCTAATTTGAATCCAATTTATTACTGTATTAATTTGATTATGAAATGTAAAAGTAACGTTAGTGGATTTTTTAATATGTTTGTGTCTGAAAGATGAATAAACCTTCGTTTTTCTCTTCTTCTATAAGTTTTAGTTTTTATTTATTTCGTTGTCTATTGCAATTCTCTCGTGTTGAGCGAGAAAGAAAAAAAAATTAAAAAAAAAAAAAAAAAAAAAAAAAAAAAAAAAAAAAAAAAAAGAGAAAATCCTAAACCCACCTTCCCCTTCACCAATTAATTACTAGATAATCAAACTTTTTTATTTAATTATTACATAATGGACATTGCATCAAATTTATCAGAAGAGAAATCAGACACTTTAGCAACTGTTGATAAGTTTGACGATAACAAAGAATCAGTTGAAAGTTTTACAACAACAGCAAATAGTACCGATATAAAACAACTGCAAATTCCACCACAGTCAACTAATTATTATACCACCGCCACAGAACATACACAACAACCAATCAACACCAATACTTTTGAAAAGAATGACTCTTCATTGTTTTCTAATAAACTGAGTGTGAATGAACAGGTTCCACTGACAACTAAAAATTTGGCTGACCAAATTAGGGTTCTTGTTTCTTCATCACCAATAAATTTAGATGAATATAATAATCACCTTAATAAACTAGCAACCATATTATACGATGGTAATTTCAATGCCAATTTTTTAGTAAGTTTACATTATAAATTACTTCAATTAATGGATGAATTGATTAAATACGTTGATTTGGACATGCCATTGAGGTCACGATTATACACAATTATTGATATTAATTTTGATATATTAATTAAACTAGCAACGAGTTATAAAGTAATAGACATTTCAACTGCATCAATTAGGTTTTTAACCACGGTTTTTATGAATTTGAATTATTGGGAAATATATAACTTGTTGAACCGGAAACCTGTATTGTATCATTTTCTAAATTTGATTGATTTCGACTTCAATGAATGCTATTCTAGATTCATTAAAGATTACAATAAATACACATATGATAAAAGCATACAACCGACCGTTAGAAGTAGAGGAAGGCCAAAATTGACAAGAAAGAGAAAATCAAGAAACAACTTGGACGGTTCTAACAATTCCACTGTTGCAGGAGCAACGCCTGACCATGAAGTATCAGTAGAGGAAAAACAACAACGATCACAGGCATTCTTTTCTTTGAACCCAGATACTGCTGATCATGATAGATATGTGGCTGAGGTGGTGTCTGGAGCAAGTATACAAAAAAGAAGATTTAGACCCGATGTAAAGTTAGAACATCATAAAATAATCAAAAAACCACAGCCAGTAGCAGATAAATCAACTAATAAATCATCTAATTATGATCCTGATGTTGTTCATGAATGTCAATTACCTTCTGCTGAAGAACCTCATAAATTATGTTTAAGAAGATTTTCAAGAAAATATGAATTAATTAGACACCAAGAAACTGTTCATTCAAAGAAAAAGAAATTATTCAAATGTTTTGTTTGTGTTAAACAGAATCCTGGAGTCGGCCCAAGAATTTTCACTCGACATGATACTTTGGCTAAACATATTAGAGTAAATCATAAAATTTCAGGTAAAGAAGCAAAAGCAGAAGTGGCATATTCTAAGAAACATGCCGAAGTCGTTGAAGAGGGTGATATAACGGTACATGTTGGTAGAAGAAAGACAAAAGTGGATTTTGAATTACGTGCACATATGGAGAAAAGAAAATCAAGCGGTGATGAAACCAATTATATGGAGACTAGTGATTTAGAATCTGGTGATGAAGAAGTTACCTTCAATGAATAGTAACACGTGATTTTTTTGTAATAAAAAAAAAAAATAAAAATAAAATTAAAAATATAAAAAAAAATCTATAATACACAACTATATCTTTTCAACACTTTTTTCGTATTCTTGTTGTTCAAGTATAGCCTTTTTTAGTTCAGGATCGTCCACTTCATCTAATATTTGTTTGGGTATTGTGGCTAAACCTGTAATAGGCCTTGTTAAATCTTTATTTTTCATCTTAACATCATATACCAATTGTCCATTGTTATCTTCAAATTTATTAATTTTCATTTTAGTTGGTTGAGTTGACACAGGATAAAATATCAAATTCGTGTATATATCTTTATATCCCTTGACCGTACTACCCGATCTAAGTTCATATAGTTTTTGATTGTATTCAGAGGTCTGTTTTGCAATTTGATGCATCCAAGTTGGGTCTGTCTGATAATTTACAATTGTAGTAGCAGTTAAAGGAGTTGCATGGCCTGTACTAATAATTCCTGAATCACCCAATACATTAGATAACTTGCTTTTATATAATTGATCGGGATCAGCTAATTCACCAGCAATATCGCCATTATCAATTGCTCTTTGTTCCCAAAAATCATCAATTACTTTTTTACCATTTTCAATCATTCTTGATCCAAATTCTCTGAAAATCGATCTTGCAGTAACTAAATTCACTGCTCTTCCCTTATAGGAATTCGGAATTATACCTCTATTAATAAGATCCATCTTTTCGTCATGGTCAGCAACTTTTTTAAACAATGTACGATGTGTTTTGAATAATAAATAGGAATCACGGAATCCAACCAATCTAGCAGGTTCAGTAGATATCATAAATAATCTATCACCATGACCCAATAATTTAAAAGTTTTCATTCGGAAATTCCGGCCTCCTTGTAAATATCCTAAATCATCAATCTTTTCTTTCCCCTTTGGATCTTCTTCAGGAATGACAACTTCATCATTTTCAATATTTAATGGATTCCCATCTGAGTCAAAAACATCATCTCCATAAAGCTTTACCTTGATTTTCTTTCTTCTGCCTCTTCTCTTGACTGTTCCTTCACCGCCTTGATCTTCATCTTCACCTTCATCATCTTCACCTTCATTTTCTTCACCTTCATCTTCCTCCTCGTCTTCAGTTTCTTTTTTTACTGTCTCAACTTCTTCATCTTCTTCTTCTTCTTCGCCCACTTCTTTAACCTTTCTTTTTCTTCCTCTTTTACGAACTGGTTGAGCTTCTTCTTCCTCCTCTTCTTCAATATGATCATCATTTCCTTCCACATCTTCCTCTCCTTGATAATCTTCATCTTTCTCTTGGTTTGGTTCTTCAATTGAAATATCAACCTCTGTTGTTTCCTTTTTCACTCTTGGCATGTTTAGTTTGATTGTTTCAATGAAATATTGTGTTGTGGTTTTATTTTTAATTTTCAATTGTTGTCTCTCATTTTTTTGAAATTATTCAATTATATGCAGTCCTAATGAATTATCTTTTTTTTTTTTTTTTACATTTTTAGAATCTACACATATTATATACAAGTTAACTAATGTTCTATTTCTCAATCTTTAGATTGTTCATCATTTTCTTTTGATTTTTGTTCCTCATTCATATATGCTGGCTTCCCTTCAAGATATTTGTCAAAAGCATCGTTAGTTTCCGGGAATGGTCTCTTTCCTAGTAATCTAATCATATCTTCACGAGTGAGAAATTCTTTCTTTAACAATTCTTGAGCGACTAATTCTACTTCTTTTGCCTTCTCAATTAACAACTGTTTACATTGTTGATAACAATCATTAACAATTCTTTGTATTTCTTCATCAATAATTTTGTTGGTTTGATCACTGAAAGGCTTGGTTAAATCATCTTGAGAACGGGAATCGAAATAATTTACCATACCAACTTTTTTGGACATACCAAATCTTAAAACCATACTTTGAGCAATTTGAGTGACTTTTTGGAAATCATCATGAGCACCACTTGTAACAGAAGCAAAATGTAATTGTTCTGATACTCTTCCTCCAAGTGTCATAATCATTCTGTGATATAATTGTGAAGTTGTCATCAAATACGTATCAGGTGGTAAATATTGTGCATAACCTAAAGCTCCTTTACCTCTAGGGATTATAGAAACTTTCAATAATGGATGAGCAAACTCTAAATACCATCCACAAATAGCATGCCCGGCTTCATGATAAGCTACAATTTTTTGTTCTTCTGGATTCAACAATTTTGATTTCTTTTCAATCCCTCCGATAACTCTTTCAATAGCTAATTCAAAATGTCTCAAACTAACTGCATCAGCATTGAATCTAGCAGCAATTAATGCAGCTTCA
This sequence comes from Candida buenavistaensis, assembly GCA_030582575.1. Lineage (NCBI taxonomy): Eukaryota > Fungi > Ascomycota > Pichiomycetes > Serinales > Debaryomycetaceae > Candida > Candida buenavistaensis. Next base: position 17,781 of record JAKTXM010000381.1, on the reverse strand, counting down.
TTACAAACATTAGCAATATCAGCACCAGAAAACCCAGGAGTTAATGCAGCTAATCGACCAGATAAATCCGAATCTATATCCTTTTGTAAAGTGATCTTTTTCAAATGAACATCAAAAATTTCCTTTCTTCCCAGTAACTCGGGATTATCAATATGAATATGTCTATCAAATCTTCCCGGTCTCATTAAAGCTTTATCTAAAATGTCAGCTCTATTAGTACCTGCTAAAACAACAACATGATCAGTAGTATCAAAACCATCCATTTCAACCAAAAGTTGATTCAAGGTTGTTTCACGTTCATCATTTGCACCGGTTGCATTTCCCTTCGAACGTCCCTTACCAATAGCGTCAATTTCATCAACAAAAACAATAGATGGAGAATTTTCACGGGCAGTTTTGAATAAATCACGTACTCTTGATGCACCTACACCAACAAACATTTCCACAAATTCAGAGCCGGAAACGGAAAAAAATGGAACACCTGCTTCACCAGCTGTTGCTTTAGCGAGTAAAGTTTTACCAGTACCTGGTGGTCCAGATAAAATTGCCCCACGAGGAATTTTGGCACCCAATTTTTCGTATTTATCAGGATTTTGTAAAAATTTGACAAACTCCATAACTTCTTCTTTCGCTTCTTCCATACCAGCAACGTCTTTAAATTTCATTTTAATGTCTGTTTCTTGATTGAATTTTTTGGCAGTAGATTTTCCGAATCCCATCATTCCACCTCCCATTCCTCCCATTGAAGCAGCTGCTTTTTTACTCATCCAATAAATGGCACCCAAAAATAACAAAGTTGGTAAGAAATTAATAAGAATTCTAGTCATGCTTCCTTTTGTTGTATAATGTACTGGAACTCGTAATTGTGGCGGAATATCATATTTCTCTTGAGCTTCACGTAAATTACGTTCAAACGTTTCAACTGAACCGATGGTAAAATACAAGTTTTGTCGTTGTGCTCCTTGTTCACCATTATCGTTAAGTTCAATCTGAACAATAGAATTGTTAACCACGGTTATTTGTTTAACACGGTTCTTTGTTAAGTAATCGGTCACAAATTGTTGGAATGTAATTTGATTATGATCTAAAGAGTCTGTACCCAATATAAATCCAACAGCAACAGCAAATAAAAATGTATAAATAAATATATTTTTTGGATTCAATTCAAAATCCATACTGTACACCTTCTGTTTTTCTTTGTTTTTCTCTTTATCTTTCAAGTCCTTCGATTTCTTTGAATCTTCGTCTTCTTCTTCGAGTCTTTTCATCCATTCTGAAGCTCTTTTTGGGTGCTTTTTGTCATTTGGCGTGAACAATATTTTGAAACGTGGATCTTTCATTAATTCTTCTTGTCGATCTACGAGTGGACCCCAAATTAGAACAAGATCAGCAAGGTTTGGGGGACAAAGTGGGAACGAGGCATATCCATCTTCCAAACGTGGAATCGAATTAATTGTTTTAAATACATCAATCCATATACTTGCTGCTTCTGGTTTTATATCTTGCTCATGAAGGTTGGTGGAAGTCGGATTCAAAATGTATTCTTTAAATAAGTTTTGAACTTGAGTATCGGTAAACTCTAAATCTTTAATTTCTAAAAATTTATTTTGCAATTCGAAATAAATTCTCACTGTGTCTAAAATTTCATCATTGGTTAACATTTTGAGATCGGGGTGTTCCTCAGCAAATTTTTCTTTGATATCAGTTATAAGCATGTCAGGAAGTTCAGGAAACATCCTTATTTCTTCAAATTCACCAAATTCTTTGCATTTAGACTCATGCTCTTTCAACATAAACTTCCATACCTCCAATTGACGAGTTAGACAATCCAAATTGAAAGGACTCTCTGGAACATAAATTTTAGGTTCCTTACGAGCTGCATATTCTGCGGCTGCATTTATTGCTACTCCAATACTCTCAGGATTCAATTTCTTCACTCTATCTCTTCTCCATTTTGAATTCGTTCTTGAATGTAGAAAACTTGAAGCATGTATACTGCGAATCAACAAAGTATTAACACACGACAACCTTGTCTTAAGCATACCTAAAGCAGAGAATCTGCTATTCCTCATAACTATAGGTATCATTTTTATTTGAATACGTTTATTCACCGAGGTGGACAATGTGTGGGATAGGTGGGTGGGCTTTTTTTTTCTACCTTGCTTTTCAATACGAAAAAGTTTTTGCCCTCATTCAGGTTCTGATTTTTTTTGGGAGAACTGCACGACCAAGTGGAACCAAATATTTTGCAACAATTTTAATATATAATGTTTTCTGTACAATTGGGATATTTTAATTACTATTATAATCAGTAATACCAATTTACTGACTTGAAAATATATATATATATATATATATATATTGTTTATAGATTTGTATAAAAATAAGATTAAAAATTTTATAGTGCGCAAATTATATGTTCCTATTAAATTATCAAAAATTGTGCAATTATAGGTCTGTGGTCACTGAATCTGAAACCATTTTCTAAAACATTGTCCAACACTGTATACGAAACAGTAGTTGTATTAGATCTATTACTATTTAAAGGACCCCAAATATAATCAATATTATAGCTTGGAGTAGCAGTAAATCCGGAAAATGTAGCCAAGTTTGTTCCATATTTAAATTTTGCAACTCGAGCAGAGTCTGACATATACTTAGAGACTCTAGCATATATCTCATCTGTCGGGACTACATTAAAATCTCCAGCAAAAAAAGTTGGAAAATAATTTGGGACAGAAAGAATATAATCAATTATTTGTTGAGTACTATGATCTCTCGATTTTTTGGATTTATGATCCAAATGAGTATTAGCAAAATTGACCGCTTTTCCAGTTCGAGTGCTTAAAAAAGTACCAATGGTGACTACCCTATTATTACTCGCCCCCGGAAATTTTGATGGTTTATTAGGAGTCATGCTCAACCATTTACAAGTACCATTCAATAATTTCCAATCAGCCACATTGTATATAATTGGCGAAAATTCTCCTTTCCTTTTGCCATCATCTCTACCAACTCCGATATATGTCCATAACTCATTGGACAATCTGTTTTTATTTAATCCCATTAATATATCTGTCAATTGTTGATGAGATACTTCTTGTAAGCCAACTAAACCGGAGTACCCGTTGGTCTGTAATTTTATTGCGTCTATTAACCCAATTTTGCGATGTTCCCAGGCTAGCTCTTTGGAGGATCTTCGATATATAGGTGCTGCATATCGAATATTATGACTATATATAATAATATTAAGGCTTGTTCCAGAAAATACTTGGTGAATTAAATATACAGTGGTAAATATTAATCCTTTGAACATTAAAGGTCTTTGTTTCAAAAAAATGCATCTTTGGAATATTGGATTGGTTCTTAAACTTCATAAAGGCCGACAAACCATATCAAAAAAAAAAAAAATAAAAGAAAAATAGCTCGAGTGAATTTCAAACGAATTATTATGCTACCGCCTTGCACTTAGGGTATATATTTTCAAAACGATAAATCCATTGTTTTATGTAGAAAGTAAATTTATAAATCCTAAAATTTAATTGGTTCAACTTCTTGTAAACACAATATCAGCAATAAATGCATGCAACATTAGCAATCATCGCTTATTTTCTATTGAGCTGTACGTTCATTTCCGATCTCGAAAAAGGTTAGAAAACAATGGAAAATAGAGTCTCGCCACAAATACATATATAAAGCCTTCATTAGTAAACAAGATGTATCATTTACTTTCTACGTGGATACCTAAATACGTTGTAAGTAACATTTTGTAATGACCAATTATAAACGAAATTAATTAAAACTTAAATATGTGTGTGTAACCACATGCTATTATTATGCCATGTTTGTGTTCCCCTATATTTCTGTTTTTCCCCTTTTTTTCTTTTAATTTAATCAATTCCATCATATCTATTTTTTTTCTTGGCACAAATCTAGATTGTAAACCAGATGAGACTTGGCATACTTTGATTATTATTCTTAGTCCGCTTTAAAAGTAACAACTAGATAACCGCGTGTATTCTACAGACATCGAAAGAAATTTTATGCAACTTTGCTTTTGTTGCTTTGTATACAGGCCATGTAAGCCTATTGATGGAATACATAACTTTGTTGAGCAAATTTTTGCAATTTGCTCGAGTCAATTAACGAATACTGGTTTGGGAGACTCTTTCTGGTTAAGTAAAAGTATTTAATTTGACGTATTTTCCTTCACTTTTCTAGTCAATGTAAGATATTATCTTTTCATGATGATGAATTGTTTGGTATGCTTGAGTGCAGGGCTTAGAAAAATGCGTTAGGAATGTTTTGAAGTAGATCTATAAAATTCTCAGATCACACACACAACATTAAGGTAAACGCCAATCGCGCATGCCAGTAATAGTTTGAGTTACTTAAAGTATCGATTTTATTCCCAACACCGTTGTTATAATAATCTTTTGAATGGTGGTTATCCATTTGTTACCGAGCCGATAACTTATTACACAATAAAAACACTATGATTTTTACAAAAGGTGTGAACATACACTCCAATATTTTACTTAGTAAATGCTGTAGCATTAACTAAACTTAATAAACATAAATCTATTAACGATTTAACAATATTGAAAAAAAAAATTAGAATTTTTTAAAAAAAAAAAGAATGGAAAATAATTTAGGGAGAGAGGAGATTAAGTTTCAACTGCACTTGTTTTTGTGTATGTATTAGAATAACAATTTAATAATGAAAATTTATCACACTTAGTCAATTGGAAGGAATTATGAAAATTATATAAAAAAAAAATTAAAACTATAAAAAGAACAATTATCCCACCCTGAAGGGATTTTTTTTTTTAATTCCCCTTTTATTCTTTCTAATTTTTGTTTTTTGCAATTGTTTATCTAGGAAATTACAATATATCCCCTAAGAAAAAAAAGTAAAACCAAATGAAATATTTATCAATTTTGTCAATCGTTGCCCTTGCTTTAGCTAGTGATGCTCCAGTTGTCTCTGACTCAAGCAACAGTGAAGGTTTAGTAGCCACTTTTGAAAAGTCCTCAACTTCTAACATTGAAGGTACTATTAAATTTGAACCAGCAAAGAATGGTACTGTCCAAGTCTCTGTTGACTTGACTGGTTTACCATCTAGTGGTGGTCCATTCCCATACCACATTCATGACAAACCAGTCCCAGCATCTAGAAATTGTACTGCTACTGGTGGTCACTTTAACCCATTCAATGGTTCTGCAACTGCTACTACTCCAGCCGCCAAAGAAGTTGGTGATTTGGCCGGAAGACACTCAAACATCACCAGTCAATCCTATGAAACTGAATATGATGATTTGTACATTTCTTTAAACAAAGATAGTAAATCTTATATTGGTGGTTTATCAATTGTTATCCATTCAAACAACAACACTAGATTGACATGTGCTAACATTACTTCACTTTCCAAAAGTGCTGGCTCCAACTCAACCAGTGGTGGTGATGGTGCTGGTGGTTCCAATTCTACTAGTGGTGGTACTTCCAACTCTTCTGATAGATCATCCTCTGCTGCTGGGGGTGTTGCAAGAAATGAAATGAGTGGATTGGTTGCTGCTGGTGTTGCTGGTATTGTTGCTGCTTTAATTTAGACGTTTTTTTTTCTTTTTTTTTATTTAAATTTTGATAATCTGTTCAATATATTTGTTTTATTCGTTTCCAAAAAAGTCCCTATATATTTATTTTTCTATTAATGCAGCATTCTCATCATCAATGAGATCTTCCATTTCTCTCTCAGAATCAGATTCGGAGTCCTTATCATTAACATTATCGATAAGAACATCTTCATCCAAATCATACATTTCACCAACCAACCCCTTGACAACAATAACAATTTCATCTATACGGTTGTAAATCATATGGGCAATCAATAATGCAGCAATATTCAATCTACCATCATTGCTAAAAAATTTGTAATAATCTAACTGTCTTGTAAAATCATTATTATTGGTTGCAAGTTTGGATTTATCGTAGAATCTTTCACTTAATGATATTTTCTTGATCCCCCATTGTTTTCTTAAGAGTTCCATGTGGTTGACTGATATGTTTGCTTCTGTGATTTTCGGTAATGCATGCTTGGTAATTAGAGAATCTGAGGCCATGTGTATTGTTGAGAATATATTAGCTTCCAAATCAGCGTAACAAAACCCAACTCTTTTCATAATGAGCGGCACCCAATAAACAGGATCCTTTAACTCGTCAAAAGTCAGCAGCAACATCAAATATAGTTGAACAAGATCTGTGACTAAATTTTGAAGTCTGAGATATTTGCTTTCCGGCCAATACCCAGTTAATGGCAACTCATATTTCAACGGAACAACAAGTGCAGATAAACTGGCAAGTTTTAACAATAAATATCTAAATTTTGTAAGTAACATATCGTGTCTCGGTTCCATATGAAATTCTGGATCAGCAGACCTTTTTAAACCAAATTTAATTACAGCACAATGAAGGTGTCCCACTTCAGCCAAGGCATTACCCAAATTCTTTCTAAGAATTGCTTTTGATGAGATTGGTTTTGGTATAACTGCAGCTAAAGATCCAATACATAATCCAATAACCACACCAATAAATCTCAAATACGCCGGTTTGAACCCATAACCCACATTTGCTTGTTTATTACCATTTGCATCTATCCATGAAGCACCTAAAACCAATACAGTCGTCACGGCAAACAATATTTGCGGTAATAATGTTTGATGCTCTGAAAAGTGCCTAAAATAACAAAAGTAAAGAAACAAGACTGCTGTCACAGCACCATAACCATAATAATTACCAGAACCATCACCACAGGATATATACCACCCTACTATACCAGCGACGGCACCCAAAAAAGTGTAAATGATTTTTGAAAAGAACACATAGATAGTTTCTCCTGTATTCTCACTAATTGAAACAGCAATAATGACAACCAACCAAATCATTCTTGTTTTATAGTAAAAATAAGCAGTAGTCCGTACAAAATACGGTGTTGCACCAACAGCCACCAACGCACCAGCTTTAATCCAAAACCAAAATTCATTACTCATGAAAAATTTCGCAAACTTTACGCCATACGATCCAATACGTTGAAAAATATTAGAAGGAGGTAAATTATCAGCATCTCTTGTTTCGATCCCACTTTCCAAATATTCAGGTATTGGATTATCCAAATCACTTGTAAGATGTCTTGGTTTGGAATATTTATTTTTTGTAAAAAATGTAATAAATTTAGGAGTAGGCCTTCTTTCATCTAAATCCAAACAAACATCTATTGCTTGTAAAATTCTTTCATACTGATGTTTTGCTATTTCTAAAAATAAAACCCCTTGACTAATTAAAAACAATGTCTCGTGTTCACTTTTTGTCGAATCAAACATTAATTCTTTCATTAATTCTACATCTTCGAATTGCCTTAAAGTGCGTTCCATCAATTGTTTGGTTTCAAAAACTTTTGCATTCATTTCCTTTTGTTTGGCAACATGTTTGTGCCATTGGCCAGGCACCCAAGCATAAATTCTAAATTCATTGGCATTGTGCACCCAATCAATAAGCGCCTCAATACCTTTATTTGCATTGTCAAGTAAAGGCATGAAGTGCTCTCTCAAAAATACAGCGATTTCATCAATTGAAAATAAAGTCATTCTGTCATCACTATGAGACATCATTCGATTTTGAAGCACCTTCAATCTTTTCTTTGACTCATATTGACCGACCTTCTTGTAAGAATCTTGAATTGCACTAAATAATTTTGCATGACCATGATCTAAACGCGAAGAAACTGTAGATCTCCTTCTTTGTGAGGTGAAATCGTCTTTTGCATAAAATGTTCTTTCATGCAATAATTGATAAAAATATGAATAACTTGCCGTGGCACTGGTTATATTTTTAAACAAAGATCTAAACTCTCCAAGATCACCAACATCAAATCTCCCGTAAGAATATTCCAACCAAATCGTTGATGCCACAACTTCTAAAGGCCCCATCTTGCTTCTAACTGTTGTCATATCGTTTTTAAAAGCTTTATAATTTGAAAAGTTTAATGCTGAAGGTTTCATTGTTTTGAACATTCTTGTCTTTTTATCCATCGCCGTATTCAATAACTTGAGACATTTTAGCGACCCGTCAAAGTACATCCAGTTGGACGTGAATGGGAATACAACAAAAGCAGTCACAATTTTTATAGCAAACGCCAAACCAGCAGGTATGATAACCATATATCCAAGTGGAAGTGGATTATATAAAGGTGAAAACAGTCCAAAACAAACCCAGATACAAATTCCAATTTGACCCCCCGCATAGGTCATCATCGAGAATGGATGGGGATGCATTCGTTGTTTTATGTTTCCAAATATAAACGTACCTATAATAATTGCTAAAATATTAATTGCCAGTGTTTTGGTAGTTATAAATCTTCCATGGTATATTGTTTCGGTAATACAAGCCTGTAATTCATCATTCATTTGACATGTACCATCGTCGATTAACTGCTTGGCCAATTGTTCAGAAGTGATTCCATTATGCAAATCGTTAACTATCTTGGATCTAACAACGTGAAAAACAAATGCCATAATAATCCCCAAAAATCCCGCCAAACCTGACACAACATTCATAATAATTGATGTACCACCTGGTACTGCAATGAAAGCTAAAATCAAAATTAAATATCCGGCACTGCCCAAAAAGTGCATGGATTTAGGGACAATTGTAAGAATCGCACAGACCCAAACATAACACCAACTTCGAAATACAGTTTTGAACGATGCATAATCCAAATGGTTTAGTATATAATTTGGCCAGATTATATCTAGAGCTTTTCTCCAAAGTGTTGGCTTTTTTTGAGCTTCTTCCTTGACATCTGTATTTGGATTATTTCTCTCATCGCCGTCTGGAAAGTATGCGTTTGCTATCGTAGTATCTTCTGGTTCTACATTGGTTTGTTGTGTGGTATTAATGAATGGTTCTGGACTGGCGTTCGCAGTAGGTGAAGCATTTGTAGGTATAGTTGATGATGAAGATAGTGATGTTAGCGAGTTGCTGCCATTTCTATTACCAATATCTGCCATGTGTGTAGTTGCAACAAAAACAAGAACAGCTATAGTAGCAAAACAAACTTTATTTTTATTTTTATTTTTATTTTTTTAATTTTTTAATTTGTTTCTGCTCGCATAAAGGTGATGCGGAGGAGATTTCTGTCCAAAAAAAGCATTATGAAAAGTTGTTTTTTTTTTATTTTTTTTTTTCGGTACAATTGATCGGCGGAAACACCAAATTACTATAACAAACAAACGCGGCGCATTAGTAATGTGATGAGTAAATTTTTGTTTAATTTTTATTTATACAAAAGGTAAAATAATTTTCAAACTAAGAGGGGAAATATTATTCATACCACGTGTCAATAATTAATTCAAACTAGATGAATTATAAAATTCGTACCAGATTTGGGCACCGATGTGTTTTAATAAAATTGATCACTTAGTTTGAACATTTGCTGTAGTATTAATTTGAATTATTATGTGCGCCTTAGCATTAAAATTCATTACCTATCGGTTTGAATTAATTCTGAAAATACTGTATACGAAGATTTGTAATTTGTTTGTAAACATCTATTAAAAATTAAATACGCAAATGTATGTGTGTTTTTCGCAATTTATTGGACTGACAGTTTATTCATCCACTCATTGTCAGTATCGTTGTATTCTGTATTATCCATCAAAATATTCTCATTCAAATCATATACTTCACCAACTAAACCCTTTACAATTATCATAATTTCATCTAAACGATTATAAATCATATGTGCAATCAAAAGTGACACAATATTCAATTGTCCATCATTACCAAAAAGTTTAATTGGATCCAATTCCTTGACAGCAATATGCTTATCGTGAGTAGCTTCATTACTATAGAATCTTTCACTTAATGAGATTCTCTTCAAACCCCATTGACGTCTTAACAACTCCATATGTTTGACAGATAAATTTGCTTCTGTAATTTTTGGTAATGCTTGTTTTGTTCTTAATGCGTCTGATGCCATGTGAATGGTTGCAAATACTTCTGCTTCCAAATCTGGGTAACACAAGCCAACTCGTTTAATGACCACTGGCATCCATTGTTGAGGAGAATTTAACTCACTCAATGATATCATCAACATGAAATATAACTGAACAACATCTGTAACTAATCCCAGCAATCGAATGTATTTGTTTTCTGGCCAATCCCCAGCTATTGGAATTTCATATTTAAGTTTAATGAGTTTTACTAATTCAGCCATTTTCAAAAGCAAATGTCTAAATTTTGCCATGGAAACATCATTTCTACTTTCCAAATGAAAATCAGGTTCATCCAATCTTTTTAAAGCAAAGTTGGCAACATCACAATGAATATCCCCACATTCTGAAATAGCCTTGGACAATATATTTCTAACTATTGCTTTTGAAGAAATCGGTTTTGGAAAGAGTACCACCAAAACGGAAAGACATAAACCAATGGCAACTCCTATAAATCTCAAATAGGCAGGTTCATAACCAACATCAACATTTGCCAATTTATTATATTTTGCATCCACCCATGAGGTACCTAAAACCAATACAGCAGTAACTGCATAAAGAATGCCAGGCAATAATGTTTGATGGACGGAAAAATGTCGAAAATAGATAAAGTATAAATAAACGACGGCGGTAACAGCGCCATATCCGTAATAATTTCCTCGACCACTACCACAGGATATATACCATGAAACCATTCCCACAATTGCACCGAAGAATGAATACGATAATCTTGAAAAAACAACGTAAATGGAAGAGCCAGTGTTTTCACTAACTGATACTGAAATCACAATAACCAACCAAATCATTCTATGTGAATAATATATGTGTGCAAGTGGACGTACGAAATATGGGATTGCACCTAGTGTTATAACACCTCCAACTTTGATCCAAAACCAGAATGTGTTACTAGTTAAAAATTCAAAAACCTTTTTAACTAAAGATCCAATATATTGGAAGAAATTCATAGGAGGTAATGTATCTGCATCCCTTTTATGAGCTGATCCTTTAAAGTAGTGTGGAATTACAATTCCTAAGTTGTTTGAGAAATGCTTTGGTTTGGAATATTTTGTGTTAGTAAAATGAGTAACAAATATTGGGACAGGTCTTCTTTCGTCTAATTCTAAACAAAAATTCAAGGTTTTTACAACATTGTCACACTGATGTTTTACCACATTCAAGAAAAATACTCCTTGACTAATTAGAAATAATACTTCTTTCTCTGGTTTTGATGGGTCAAGCAATATATTTTTTAAAGCTTGAATATCATTCACTTTGGCTAACTCATTTTCTATATTATTTTTAATTTCAATTACTTTCAATTTCAATTGTTGTTGCAAAGTTGTATGTTTTTTCCATTGTCCTGGTAACAAGGAATAAATTCTGAAATCATTTGCAGCTTCTAGCCACTCAGCTATTACTTCCACTCCAGTGTTGCCACTTTCAAGTAAAAATGCAAAATGTTTACTAAGTTTGGCTGCCATTTCATCTATTGCATTAGTGGTGAGTCTAGTATTTTCATAACCTTCAAGCATAATTCTACTTTTCATGATTTTTTGTCTTTGTCTCAATTCGTATTCAGCGACATCTGTAAATGCAGAATGGGCTCCAAACTTTGTTTTATGAGCAAAAACAGATGAACTATTTGATTTTCTTCTCACAATTGAAAAATCATTTCTAACAAAATGAGTACGCTCTTCTAACAATTGGTAAAAATAAGTGAAACTAGCTGAAGACGTTATTAAATCCTTAATCAAAGATCTAAATTCACCGATATCACCTGTATCAAATCTACTAAAAGAATATTCCAACCAAACAGTAGAAGCAACAATTTCCAAAGGAGAAATTGACCTACGAACTTTTACAATTTCTTTCTTGAATGCTTTATAGTTCCCGAAATTATCTGCAGATGGTTTAATTGTCTTGAATAGCTTTGTATTTTTTTTTAAAGCGAAATTTAATCCTTTCAAAATTTTAGTATAACCATGAAAAAATGACCAATTAGAAGTAGTCGGATAAACAACTAGTGATGATAAAATTTTAGCAGCAAAAGCCAATCCAAAAGGTTTGATTACTACATACCCAATCTCACGTGGTTGAAAAACTGGTGAAAACTGTCCATAACATGCAAATATGATATTTGCAATTTGACCAGATGTATATACTAAACCCCATAATGGATGTAAATGTTCTCTCATATTCCCTAAAATTGCTGTACATGTTAAAATGGAAAGAATGGTAACACCAGCTCCTGCAGTAGTAAGATATCTACCAGTAAAAACTTCATTTGTGACACATTGTGCTAAGTCGTCATTGTCTAGACATATTCCTTCTTGTATCAAGCTATTGGCTAGCTGCTCAGACGTAATCCCACCATGTAAATGATTAATAATCTTTGTTGTAATTACATGATGAAGAAATGCTATGATAACACCAAAAAATCCAGCGAAACTAGTTAAAGTATTCATAATGATTGATGTATCACCAGACACGGAAATGAACCCAACAACTTGAATCAAATATGCGGCACCTCCCATCCAATGACTTGTGGCAGGTATAATAGTCAACACTGTCGAAACCCATAATTGAGTCCAACTTCGAAATACAATTTTGAATGACGGGTAATCAAGATGCTGTAAAATATAATTGGGATAAACAAAGTCCATGAACTTTCTCCATAATGTTGGTCTTAATTCAGGTTCTTCCGTCACCACCTTTTGAGCATAATTACGCTCGTCTCCTTGAGGATAGTATTCATTTACTACCTGATTTTCCAGTTCTGGTTGCTGTTCTAATTCACTAGGGTTGAGATCTGCTGTGGGGGAGCTATCGGATAATGATATTGATAACGTTTCACCACCTTCACGTTGGTTAGACATTATTATATTTGATATATATATATATATATATATATATATGCGAGAGAAACATTAAAAATATTTTTAAGTTTAAGCCAAGTTTTACCCAAACTTTGAATTTATTTTGTTGCTTTTTTCCGTTTATGATCGGCTTTAAACTGTGTTCTTTTGTGATCTTGTCAATGTAGTCGGTCATAACTTGCTGCATAATCCCGAACAACAATTGCATATCCCTAAAACTCATTTATGTATTATGAAAAACGATAACTTTTCTGATTTTCTAGTCCGTATTTACATCTAAGTGTCTGGTTCATATCTCATATCTTTGAATCATAACCGCCTTTGTATCACCTGCAAGCGTTACCATTGTGGAGATCCCTGTTTTTTTTTTTTTTTTTTTTGAAAAAATACGCCGCACTTTGGTATTATCTCGGGCAGGTCCGAGAATTGAATCAATGGGTTCTCAAAATCGATCTATTATAAATAGAATCGACTTTCTTGCAAAAAAAAAATATTGCTTCCAATCTTTAAAAAAAATTCTATTACAATTAAAAAAATGACTAAAGTACTTTCTCAAGAAGAGTTTCAAGAACAAATTGTTTCCCAATACACAGATGTCATTGGTGAAAAACTTGGTGGTAAAGTCTTGGCTTTCTCAGATGAATGGTTCGCCGCTGCTGAAAATTTAATCAAACCAAACGCACCAATTAGGGATGCCACAAAGTTCGTCTTTGCCGGTAAATGGTACGATGGTTGGGAAACAAGAAGACATAATCAAGAAGAAGCCGATTGGGTTACTTTCAAGTTTGGTGTAAGTTCTGCCAAATTAATTGCTTGTGAAGTTGATACTACTTTTTTTAGCGGTAATCACGCTCCACATATTTCTGTTGAAGCATTGCAAAACTTTGATGATAATTTACTGAATGTTAAAGAAAGTGATTGGGAGGAAGTGATTTCTAAAGTTGAATGTGGTCCACTGCAAAAACATTTCTTTTCAAGAGGTGCATTGACTGAAAAGAATTATACCCATGCTAGGTTAAGAATGTATCCAGATGGTGGTATTGCAAGATTTAGACTTTATGGACAAGTTATTCCAGTAACAAATGCATCTTCAAACAAAGTCACCGATTTTGCATCTGTCCAAAATGGTGGTGTTGCTATTAAAATCAGTGATCAACATTTTGGAACAGCTGATAACTTGTTATTACCAGGGCGTGGACATGATATGTCTGACGGGTGGGAAACAAAAAGATCAAGAGAGGCAGGTCATACTGATTGGGTTGTTATTAGATTAGGTGCCCCAGCAAAGTTACTGGAAATTGTGATTGACACTGCTCATTTCAGAGGTAACTTTCCTCAAAAAATCAACGTTAAAGGTATTAATGTAAATGATGAAAGTAAGATTGATCCTAATTCTGGTAATTGGGAAATAATTGTTGATGACTCAAAAACTACCGCTGACAAAGAACATTCATTTAAAGTTATAGATGATTCAAAAGTATATTCGCATATCAAGTTGACCATTATACCAGACGGTGGCGTTAAAAGAGTTCGTGCTTATGGTCTTAAGGCATGAAAGTTTTGTAGTTTATATGAAAAAAAAAAAAATAAAAATAAAAATAAAAATAAAAATAAAAATGAAAAATAAAATAAAAGCTGTAGTCTCATCTCTAATGAACAATAGATTATTCTCTTTCGTGGAGCAACGAGTTCCTGCAAAGTTTATACCCATATCAGAAGGCGATCTATCTTATGAATCGCAATTGATTTTTTTTGATTTCATCCAGACCACAGCATCATTAAATCCATACTATACCAAAACTGTACTAAAGGAATATATTAGACAAATTGAAAACTCAAATCAGGAGACGGCAGATGTAGTTTATGAGCTATACTGTAATTCAGATATATTAAGTGCTGAGGAGTTAGATCCATCCAAACCAGATATTATAAAGTATAATATTTCTGGTTTTAATGAATTATTCACTGGGAGCGATGATGATACCGTTACGATCAAAGAAACACCCAAATTGATTTCCGGGAATAATACCACTGGTTTAAGGACTTGGGAGGCAGCCCTATATTTGTCCAATTTTTTAAACAATAAACAAGATATACCCTATAATTTTAAGAATAAGACGATATTGGAATTAGGTTGTGGCACTGGATTGGTGAGTTTAGCGATTGCCAAAAACTACCATAATAAAATTGGTAACGTCAAGAATATAATTATGACTGATGGTTCTACTGCTGTATTTGACAATGTTCAAAATACAATGACACTAAATAACTTAACTGATGATTTTCTACGATGTCAACAATTGATTTGGGGAGAAGATAATCCAATTGAAGGTAATGTTGATTATATTGTTGCCGCGGATATTACATATGACCAAAGAGTCTTTGAACCGTTATGCAAAACCATTAATGATTTATTTTTGAATAATGAATTACAAGCTGCAATAATCGGAGCTACAGTTAGAAATGAGGAAACGATCAAACAATGGGAGACCCAAGTGGATCAATGGTTTCAAAATAGATGTAAAGTTAAGCAGTCAAATTCTGATCCAAACTCAATAGATTCCAATTGTTGGTTTCATAAAAATACTCCAGAAATACGTATATATGAAATAAATAGATCCTGCATATAGTGTTTATCCAATAATATTCACTGAACGAACCTTTCACCGAACTTTTCGCACTGAAAAAAAAAATAGTTAAAAAATTGACAGAGTATAAAGTCTTTCTTTAGTATCAACTTTATATTATAAACAAATTAAATATGGCTATTGCAAGATTTCCTTTTCCTGTTTTAAAAACCTACTGGCCATATGCCATTGGTGGTATGTGACGAATCTGAAAGATAGAAATAGAGAGTGTGTGTGTTCGGTTGAGTGTATGTGACATGGGATGTGATTAAGAAAACAAATCAAGATTAACTAATGACTAGTACAGCCAAATTATTAAGTACAAGTTATTATGATATGTAATTGATGGAGATCGATGTTTATCTATTGGGAATTACCTATCCTACACCTCATCAGCACACTTTGACTTTAATTTTTTACTAACATGACTTTTCGTTTAGCCGGTATCACTTACTACTTAGTATACCAAGGTTCAATTGCTTCAGCTAACTCTGATGAATTTATTAATGATCCAAGAAACCCAAGATTCGCCAACGGTGGCAAATTTGTTGAAGTAGAAAAGAAGGATTAGATTATTTTGCTCCATAACATTCGTACTTCCAAATTTGGATACATATAGCATTATATTACATCTAGGCTACTTGTTAAATATTCGACAATGTCAAAAATTTAAAATATATAAAGATAAAAATGAAAAGAAGAGAATTTTTGTTTTACAAGTTATTAATACATTCTTGTAAATAATGGAAGCATACGCTCATTTGTAACTAATTGAGTAATCGGAGTTTTACAATAGGAATCTGACAAAGTGATGTGTATCTTCGAATTAATATGAGTAGTTCACACACAAGCCAATGAAATTACTTATTTAGTAAGCACGACCTTTTTTTTTTCCTTTCCTTCTTTACTCTCTCTCCGCTTCTCTTAGTATATAAATCTGACTAATTATTTTTTTTTTTTGTTTTCTTTGTATTCGGTCTTTACCAACTGCATTTCTTTTAACATCGATAATCCATGATGTTGAGTAAACGTTTATTGTTATATATTCCTAAAAGATTATATCATTTTAAAACATTACCTACTCCAAATCCTAATGCGTTAAAGTTTCTTTCTCCAGAATGTGAATTACTACCTATGGAAGATAAGACATTTGAATTCACAACCACATTACAAGCGATTCATTCACCATTAGCGTTAGCTCTTTTCAAGATTCCTGGTGTTAAGTCTATTATGTTGGGACATGATTTTTTAACTGTAAATAAACAAGATTATATAAATTGGTCAAATTTAAGACCAGAAGTTGTGGAACATTTAGATGAATTTTTAACATCCAAGAAACAACCAGTTATTACTAAAGAATTAATAGATCAAACTAACCAAGAAGCTGAAGATGAAAGCGAGTTGATTTCAATGATAAAAGAATTGATAGAAACTAGAATTAGACCTGCGATTCAAGACGATGGCGGTGATATAGAATTGAAAGCTTTTGATGAAGAAACAGGAACGGTGTTTGTTAAACTACAAGGAGCTTGTAAATCATGCAGTGCCAGTGAAGATACTTTGAAACTGGGAATTGAAGGTATGTTGAAACATTATATTGAAGAAGTTCAAGAAGTTGTACAAATATTAGACCCTGAAGAAGAAGTAGCCATAAAAGAATTTGATAGATTAGAACAAAAATTAAAAAATGGTCAAGCTCCACCAAGTTTGTAAAAGGTAATAGGTATATATTTATATTTATTTATTTATTTATTTGATTTAGTATTTTCTTTCTCAATGCTGTTTCTTTGCGATTCTTTTGTAATTGTAAATTTGACTCTTTTAATAACCCATCTTCAATGCATTCTTTGGCAAGACATAACCGAACTTGTTCAAAAAGATCTCTAAGCCAGGAATCAGTGAAATGTGTCCAAACTTTTGAAACTTGATTGAATCCAAGTACTAAACCTAAACTAGCCAAAGCAATACATTCATTTGCAGTATAACCAAAGTATTTATATGCAGCAAATGAAATAAGTGTTATCGGTAATTGGTAGTATACAAATCCAGTCACCAATGCACGGTATACTATTGGTTGTACTTCTGCTGTAATATCTTTATTTACTACTTGATTTTTCAATTGCAATAATGGATTATTTACGACATCCTCTTCAACCAGACTAATCTTTCCTTTCAAATAATTGTAATTTTCTATACTTTTATTCATAAAATTTTTCATAAAAAAATCTTTA
>JAKTXM010000380.1:0-24811 GCA_030582575.1 Candida buenavistaensis | reverse complement strand
GGTGATGTTACATTGGACTATCACAGGCATTGTTCCAGCCATTTTATATGTGTTTCCGACTTTAAAAGTGAGTGCTACCAATCCATGTACTTTGATTCAATGGAGGAATTAACTAACTTCTATAAGAGCTTAAATATTTATCCACAAAACATGAGAGTGAAATTTAAAAATTTGCTAAATAACTCTATAATCAAACCAGAAGGGTTGGAAAATAATGGTAACAATACTGTATCTGCTCAAGCTATGTTGAAACGTTTTCATAAAGAGTATGGTGATTTTTTAAGGAAAGTAGGACAAGTTCATTTTGAAGATTGGCTCAGTGAAAAGGCAATGTATCGCCTTTTAGTTGATTTTTCTAAAAAAATTAATATTGGTACTTTAAAATTTCAATCAAAGTTTTAAAGAACTGGAAAATATACAAGATTAAAAAGTTGGAAGAATTGATTCCAAAAACATTGGAAAACTAAACCTTGGATGAAACATTTGTCCCAATCAGTAAAAAGTTAAAACATTTGCGCAATTTGAATATTGATACTAAGCAGTATAACGGCAGAAATATTATGTGCAAGATGTCAAAGTTGAAATCAACCATACTTTACTTGGTGGAGGATACTTCTGATACACCATTCAAAATTTTAATCAAGGTATTCAACTTGGATAAACTGAGTCTAATTGTTTATTAAACTATTTCTGTTAGTGATATATATCCATCTATTTCGAAATTGAGTATTATTCTCTAGAAACGGACCAATAGCCTATACATTTGAAAAGTTTTCCTTTAATGCTTTTTTTAACTTCTCTTCAAATTTTTCTTTTGACTCACCTGATTTCCATCGCAAATTATAAGCTGGATGATCAGGTTTCAAAAAAGTATTACCGACACCATAAAGGTTTTCTCTAAAGGTAAGACCTTCTTTAGGGTAATCTTTCTGAGCATAACCTTTTTGTTGAAGCAATGGAATGACATACTCTATTAAATCTTCAAAACTTCCTGGTGTAACGGCATAAGTGAAATTAAATCCATCCACTCCGGAAATTTCGTGCCAACGAATCAATTCTTCGGTGACTTCTTCAGGATCGCCAACAATCAATATTCCAGACCCACCTATTTCTAATTGATTAACAATAGTTGACCTAGTTTTCTTGGTATTTGGATCTTCTCCAGGAACAGGCTTTGTCCAACTTTCAACAAAACTTCTAACGGCATTACTTTCAACATGAGACAACTCTTCATCATAACCATATTTGCTCAAATCAATGCCAGTCCAACCACCAAACAAAGCCTGTGCACCTTCTGGATCAGCGTATTGTTTATATTCATTGTATTTGGCAATTGCTTCTTCGTGTGTAGGTGCAACTATAACTGTGACTAATGACAATACTTTGACATCATCTGGGTTCCGTCCATTTTTTTTGACCAACTCTTTTAATTTATCAATCTTAACTTTTAACCCTTCCGGCGTCATCCCGTTGATGAATGCAGCCTCAGCATTTCTAGCAGCGTATTCTAATCCTTTTTTAGATGCACCTGCTTGCAAAATGACTGGTAATCTTTGTGGTGAAGGCTCAGTAATGCTTGGACCAGGAACAGTATAATATTTACCTTCATAATTGATTTCTCTAATTCTTTCAGGATCACTAAACACTTTTGTTTTCTTGTTGACTTGAACAGCATCATCAGCCCATGAAGATAAAAACAATTGATAAATCACTTCTAAAAATTCTTGAGCTTTATCGTAGCGTTCATCATGCTCTGGTAATGGGCCACCATTTAATAAATTTCTAGCAGCTGAATCCAAATAAGAAGAAACAATATTCCATCCAATTCTACCCTTTGTCAAATGATCCAAAGTAGCCAATCTTCTAGCAAAATGATACGGAGCCTCACTAACAGTACTAGAAGTAACAGCAAATGATAAACTTTTAGTAACTGCTGCCATAGCAGGAATTATAGCATGGGGGTCATTGATCGGCCATTGAGCACCGGATTTAGCAGCAGCAGTCAAATTACGAGGTCCATTGTAAACATCGTATCCGCCCAAAACATCAGCAATAAAAAGAGCGTTAAATTTACCCTTTTCTAATAATTGGGCCAAATTGGTCCAATATTCAATGCTATTGTAATCACGGGACTTATCTTCTGGATGTTTCCATAAGCCTGCGGTTTGAAGTGATGGACACATCATGTCAAAGGCATTGAGAATAAGATGCTTTGGCTTTCTTTCGAGTTTTTGTCTTTTATTGGTTGTCATTGGTCGATTAGGAAGATTATAAAGTTTGTCTGTCTATTTTTTTTTTTTATACCAGGGGAAGGTTATTGTTTATAAAAGATCCAAAGAAAATCGGATTGCGAGATTTCTAATCATTATTTGTCAACGGAGTTACTATATGACTCTCGGGTATAAAACGATGAACTGTGGCATTATTAATTTTTCGTAGTGTTGATGGTGTCTGTTTGATTGGTATTTTTTTTGGGGGGGAGGGAAGAGCCACAATTCCAATATCGCGTTAATTTTGTTCGAGTATGCGGATTGCCTAATGTGTGTTGCGCAACAGTAGCATGGAGTCACGGGAAATTAACTTCACTTACGTGTGCTTGTCTGTTGTTGGCGTTGTGGAACTAATGGGAACAAAAAATTAAGACCGTATGAACCTTCCTTCAAAATAAAACGATTTCAAAGAAGCAAAACTTTCTCAGAGCATTTTTCGCATGGTACATGAGAGACAGTACCTAATTTTTTTCTGGCTTAATTTGGCCATCAAAAAATTCTCACTAGCTAACAAATTTTTTTACACAATTGCCAAAATATGACAATATCTAATTATCAACTGCGGAATTCTGCAAAATTAACTTAAAATGAAATTATATCTAGCCTTACCTGTCGTTATTGCAAATTATTCAGTGTAATTGCTCATCAGTTATGGGAACTTGCGGTGCTCACCACTCAAACATCCTAATACGATATTTGGGCTAATCCAGGATACCCTCTAAATACAAGTATACATTTTTTAAATTTAACAGGGCTGTCTGTAGAATCTTTCTTTATAGAAGAATCTTGATGGTTTTTGAGCCGCTAAGAGGCCATGATTACTGGTGTAGTCGAGGTCGTGCAATTGCTTCAAGAGCCGTAAATCTTTACTGTGTGTCAGCCTTATCTTAGCCAAATGTTCTACTTGAATTCCAGATAAAAATTAATTTGCTGTTGTTTTCAACCAAACATCATCAACAACAATAACGAATTATAAGGAACATAAATACAGTAATTCATATTTGTTAATTACTTAAAGTAGAGAAAACAGAGGAGACGCTTTTCCGTATGTTTAAAAAAATACGATCCAATTCAACTACACGGACACCAACAAGTGATCCGCCGGCACATGATACCACTGTAGGGAGACGATATAGTCAGCCCAATCCAATGATAAATTATGAAATTTTACACTCAGTAAACAACAATAATGGTAATTTTAGCTATTCAGATCATGAATTATCCCCAATGACCACTACGCGGAGCAATACATCTGCTGTTCTATCAGAGACCGATACTTTATACGTTGACAGAAATCATCGATTGGAATTACAAGAAACTTATATTGATAATTTTACAATGTATCTACCGTTTGTTATTAGACAAATGCGGATGATTGAAGAAAGGAGATATAGAGAGAGCAATGGAAATAATACAAATGGTTCAATCAATGATATGCACACCGAAAGTACTATGAATGAAGTTGATTTTGATGATACTGCAACAATATTTGATGAAACACATATACCTGTTGAAACGTTTGCAATAAGTTCTTTCAAAATCATGCAGAAACAACTTACTGATTTTACTGTCAAAAGACTGTTTATTATAGTTGGCGGGATGTTGAAACATAACATGTATCTTTTTGCTAGTAGTGAATCATTTGAACTTTTTAAAATTTTTCGATCTAATATCAAAAAGGAACGAAAGAATCTGATACTTGTATATGACCAGAATGGCACTATTAAAAAGGTCTCTTCAAATACTAAAAGAGAAGTTGTCGATGTAGAAGATGGTGTTATTGTTGATGATAGACCACATATTATACCATTAGATCAAAAGTTGAAAGGTTTAGGACTACCTTTATTTAAAGTACAGACACCTTATTTATCATCCTTCAGAAAGAACACCCCATTGATAATATTCAAAAAATATAGAGAAATCCCATTACCACCCCAGCCAACACAACAAGGGGCAACCAACGAACATAAAGAAATGGAATTCGAAACTTTTACTTTCTGTCAAGCCTATTCCAAATACTTCCAACCGTATAGACGATTCATTTTTGAATTTTTTCCAAATGATGGACAAAGTTTTAAAATTGTCATGTTTCAAAGCAATTACCGACCCTTCGCCGACTTTATCTATAAACAAACTCGATTTAGAGTAATTGGACCGGCCGTTCTTCTGGGAGTTTTACAACATTACAACCCCCACATGAGATTGCTTGTCATTGATGATGACAAACCTTCTTTGGTAGATAACATAATCAATAAAAAACCAAGCACAGGAATAATTATGAAACATAAATCATCTGCAGACAAAAATCACGTAAAATTCAGTATAGATGATCCAAATACGTATATCAATCCAGTTCCTAGTAACTCCTTTGCTGAAGATAACAATGGCATGCAAGTCAATACACCGCTGTTTATAAGTAATAATTTACCACCTTTTGGAGCATTCAAGGATGCAATATTGTATCAATCAAGTTCAAGTTTGCTACCTAAAAAATACAATGAAGTAGGGAAAATTGAATTATATCAAGATAGTCATTACTTACCAGGTAAGGATATAAATAGCACATTTTCTGTGGATATTGATTCAAATGTGCTTCTTTGTATTATGTCTACTTTGCGTGATGTTTCTATTAGAAATGCTGGAAGAACAGGCCCCCCGAATACATTTGGAGCTGGATTAACAAGTAGAATGGGAGGTTCTATGGATCCACCTAATACTGGAATTTTTACAATTTAGTTTTTTATTTAATTTTATTGTAATTTTTTTTTATGAGGAGTTTGTTTATTTTAATATACTACAAACAGACTTAATAACGATCTGGAGATCTTGATCTTTCTCTTCTTGGAGGTGATCTTGATGGAGATCTACTGTATCTTCTTTCTTCACCTCTTGGTTCTCTTTCGCCACGATCATAACCACCTCTTCCTTCATCACGATCGTAACCACCTCTTTCTTCATCACGTCTATATCCACCGTATCCACCGTCTCTTCTACCACCATCACGGTATCCGCCATAACCGCCTCTTCCACCATCTCTATAGCCACCATTATCTCTTCTATCACGGTAACCTCCATAGCCACCTCTACTTCCATAGCCACCATCACGGTAACCGCCTCTTCCTCCATAGCCACCATCACGATAACCACCATCACGGTAGCCTCCTCTGCCACCATAACCACCATCACGATAGCCTCCTCTTCCGCCATAACCGCCATCACGGAAACCTCCTCTTCCACCACGGAAACCTTGTCTTACGCGGTAAGGATCAGATCTGGCAACTTGAACAACCAAACCATCTTTAATGGTGTAAGGTAAAGTTTTACCATCCAATTCTAACGCACGTTCACAACTTTCGGCGTCTTTATATTCCACAAATGCGTATTTTTCACCATCATCGGATCTTGGAGGTGGGATATCTAATCTAACCAATTCTCCATATCTATTAGTTGTTAGTGATTCTGAAACTTGGTGAAGTGATGTCAAATCTTGGGGAAAGTATAGAAATGAGGGGGAAGGAAGACAAAAGAATGGTTATAAAGAATGAGAATGGTTTGGTGGTTATGGAAAGGAAGAAGAAGAAGGGGGATGAAGGCAAATAAGGGAAGGTGAGTAAGGGAATTAAGGGACCCAAAGGAAGCAAGGGAAAGAAGTGATGCAATAAAAGGAGGGAAGGAAAAGAAATGATGGATCAAATGATTGATGAAGAAGGATTAGGATGGGAAAGGAAAAAGATAACTCATCGTTTTTTTTTTTGATGGAGGAGGTGGAGGAGGAAATGATTGGACTCGAGATGCATTGGGGAGGAAAATCTCATCTGTAAGATGATCTTGATTTCAATCTCTTATCACAAACTAAAATCCTAGTTAAAAAGTAAAAAAATATAGAGAATATAGTACCCCATGAATAATTCAAAAACTTCATAATTTCATTGATACATACTTTTCGAAATCAGGAGCTAAATCGGCTGCTTTGGATTCTCTTGAAAATCCTGTGACGTATAATGTATTCTTTGGCATTGTCGTAATTGATTTATCAAAAGCACTGTTGAAAACTAATTTTTTCTTCTTTGTTGGCTTGTTTCCATTGCGTTCTACAAACATAAAAATTATTGATCACATCGACACTACTCCCAACAAATTTTAAATTAGGATCACACATACGTGAGTTAAATTACACAAAAGTACAAACGTTTACTGGAGTTTATTTTTTTTCAATTTGCAGTTATTCTGCTTTCGGTGATTAAGATTGGTTTCACAAGAAAGATTGCTTGTGATAAAGTAATAGTGGCAAACTCTATTTGCTACTAGAATCAATAACAAAAACGTCAAGTCACATACCTTGAAAGTTGTAAAACTTTGCCTTTTACAAAGTTATATCTTTACAATTGTGCCTACACCAATTTTTAGTTGGAATTTTTGATTCAGAGTTGTTAAAGCTTCGTAGAGTAATCTGCGATTATTGCCTTATGTTCTTTACCCCGAAATCCGTTTCATTTCAGCAAGTTAATCAACAAAATGATCTTTTAGTAAACATATATTCAGTTGATTATGCTCCAAGACGTAAGGATCTTGAAAAAAAAAATTGTAGGAAGCCGCAGTAAACAGAAGAGGGGTAAACCCAATTCTACGGTGCCTGAAAGCATTATTTGTTTCAATAACACTTCTATTTGAATGACAGGAATTGACTTGTAAAAAGCAATTTATAAGATTACAACTTAATACAGTACTATTGGATTATGATATGTAAGTAGTAGTGCCCATGTGTCTAAATTATATTTCTCCTTTTTTTTTTTTTTATTTTTTTACCAACAAAAAATTTTAACCAACAAAAAAAAAAAAATTAACACACACACACACACTCACACACACACATTAACAACCCTTAAAGATCACTTGCATCAAAAACTATTCGAACTACTCAACTTAGTTATTTCATCTAGTGTTCTAAAACCTTGCAAGTATTTGTTGTATTGTTTAACCGTTTTGTCGATACAACAGTGATGACAGACCCCTTGACTTTTTTGGATGAGTTTAATGAATTCTTTTATTTCCCTGAAGAAACTGAAACTTCAATAACAAATGATATAGAAAAATTGAAATTTGGTTCTAAATCAGGACCAGCAGAATCAACTATAGAAGTTCCTACATCATATTTAGACTTTTCACCAGAAACAATGAAAAATTTACCATATAATTTAAGTATCTCTGGGTTGCCATCATATTCAAGAGTCGAAACTCAAATCAAAATGACATTATCATTGAATGCACCATTTCCAAACTATTATATTCATATCCCTCCTGATATTATATCGAAGAAGAAATTATGTTTGGAGCAACCATTCCATACTATTGACGATAATTTAAAGAAACACATTTTGGAACTTGATGCATATATCCTTACGAAAGATAATAAATCATGTGCTGTTTGTTCAAGATGTGTTAAAAGAGAACAAAAGAGAGCATCCCGTGGTAAAGGAGGTGAAGAAAAATCAGCGGTCTGGGATTCTGTTCAAGAGAAGAAAGCTATAATCATGAACAATAAAGAATTGGTTTCTTTTCAATCTGGGGTATTAGAACTATCGGCTAGAATTATATGTTATTGTAGACATCATAAAGAACAAAGTGGGTTTAAATTATTAGTTGTTATCAGAAATCAACTGGGACAAGTTGTTGCAAAGCAAATGTCTTCTCCAATTATGATCATGGATAGAAAAAAGAATCTGAAAGATTCGGCTCCAAGTTCTTCTGTCAATTTGGTTGACTTGGAGAAGAAGAAATTGTCACTTTCAGATTCTGATAATGATAAATCAATGATAAACCAATTTGTTCAATTATCTCCAAATTCCTTAGACGAATCTGCTTCTGAAGCTTTGGCTACTACCGATTTTGAAAATAGAGGAGTGAAACGTAAGAAGTTGTCTGTTGATGATTCTTATAGTTCCAGCACCAATCCTATGTATAATGGATTTAATGGCTACTCACCATTAAGTAACAGTGACACTAATACCTCAGCAATTAGTCAAAGTGTAACTTCAGGTCCTTTTTCAAAGCCACTGCTGGCTCAATTTTCTATTGGATATTCTCCAATTTCATTTCCAGCACAAGATTCACAACAAACACCGCCACGACAAACACTGTTAACTGAACAATTCCAATTACAGCAACCACAGCAACAACCTCAACAGAGTTTACCATCAATTCAAAAAATTATACCCGCTCAAGGTCTGATCAGAGGTGGAATTGAAGTGACAATATTGGGTTTTAATTTTCGTCCAGGTTTACTGGTTAAATTTGGTACCAATCAAGCTTTAGCTACACATTGTTGGTCAGAAACTACAATAGTTACTTATTTACCACCAGCAGCTCAACCTGGACAAGTATTAGTTACTTTTGAAAACGTTGACGCTTCATTACTTGGAGGTCCACAACAACAACAGATCTTTACATATAACGATGATAGTGATCGTCAATTAATCGAATTGGCATTACAAATTGTTGGATTAAAATTGAATGGTAAATTAGAAGATGCAAAGAATATAGCAAAAAGAATAGTTGGTACCGACAATACTTTGGGAAGTGGCAGCACTACTGGAACTAATACGGGATTTGCTAGTCCTGAAAATAATGTTATGTCTAATTCACCTTTAAGTGATGAGAGTGATGAAAAATCCATGGCCAAATTGAATAAATTGGTTGAATTTTTTGAATCCAGAACAAACAGTCCTGATGATTTAAGAAAATTCTCAGGGATGAAGACTTCAGAAATTTTTGGAGATCAAGAAGAAGAATATTTTGCTGATAGTGAAGTGATTCCATCGTATAAATCAATATTCCCTAATGGTGCAGGTCCAAAATCTAAACTAATACCTGAAATAAGTCTCGAACCTGATGCAGGTGTCACTTCAGATTCCTCTGAAGATATGGTTGTTACTTATGTGAATCATCCACGTAAATCCGTGGAGAATGATAAAATGTTGATTTTCTTTTGGATACCGACATTGATTACTATATTAACAATTTTCTTTATGGTCTATGTTATGGGTTATCAAGTGAACAATAATTTTGTTTTTGATAAAGTGGTTACTTATATTTCTTCCTTAATTAAATAATTTTCTTTTCTTTTCGTTTTCTATATATATATATATATATATATATGTATTCGTTTTTATTAGATTGATTTTTGCGTGTCTAGATAATGGTAATATATATTTACTTTGTTCAAAATTTTCTTGTAGTATCAATTCTCATGAACTCTCTTAGAGCCATGGTTGCATAAGAACTAACACCTAATTGCATCTTCAATACAACTGCTAACTTTTCACCTTCACTCTCAACAATTCTATCAACTTCTTGTCCATCCTTCTTGGCTTGTAATAACTCTAAATCAGTTCTTATCAAAGGTTTTTCATCATCTGAATAATTAATGATATCAAATGACAATTCATTAGCTTGAGCCATTAATTTTCTATAAGTACCCGTTAACGAAAACTCCTTTTGATTTCTCAGCATTTTAAAAGGATCCAATCCATCAGCAGCCATAGCATCCACATATACCTGTTTCAAAATTTCGTTTCCTGGATACTTTATCTTGTATCCAGGACTAGGTAAAATCACATCAAATATGGTATATTTACCCGATTCGATGTCTTCTTTGGTTAAGGATTTTACATTGGCTTCATTTAAATATGCAACGTCTTCATCGATTGTTTCTTGTGAATCTTCAAATACTAAATCCCCCTCAACTATATCCAATCCATATAGTTCAATACGTTTAGAAGCAACTAAATTCCAAATGTACGCTTGGTAAGCATGTCCGTACATCAAACGAAGGTTTTTCGGTATGGCTTGGATAGCTTTTAAGTACGTTGTTTTGGAATACTGTTTATCATCATTTTGTTTTTCATTTTTCAATGTTTTCAAAATAGCAGTCTCCGCAATGAAATAAAAAGGTAATTTCGCCAATGCTTGTTCCGGATCTCTTGTTTCCTTCCACAATTTTCTAGCTTCAATGGAAGCCGGCGCAACTGACTCTTGTTCCGATAATAATAACTCAACAAACTCTTGCCAATTTGCAGTCAATACTAATTTTCCAAATTCATGAGTAGATATACTGAATGATCCAAATCTTTGCATACCATAATAGTTGATGAACCCGTTGTTCTTCAAACTTTCAAAACAACTCTTTACAACAGCTTTGACATCGCTCGAATCATTGGCTTTGATATCTCTAACAACAATGGTGAATTGATTACCTTTCAAATCTCCCAACTTCAAAGGATAGTCTTCATAACTAAACGAGCCTAAAGTAAACCCATTCTTTTTCAGTTTATTCAATGCGTTGACTCTTAAAACTTTCCCATGGTTGATGCTAAACTTTTGGCAGGTTGCACCACGGCGATCTTTTGTACCAGAGTAATTTATATGTTTATGATTAATCCTTAACAACTTAGCAATATTGTTGGCCACTTCCATAGTATCACGGTTTTGCTTATATACAGTAAAATGCAAGAACGGCTTATACGGTCCCAACCCATAATTCACAACGCCATTCTCATCAATATGGTGCATACTATCTTGTCTGTCGTTATTACGTGGCTCCTTGCGAGATGAATTCTTTGATATGGTCACTTTAAATGTGTTTTCCAGCGATGTCACAGTAGACAACTTACCTTCAAATGCCTTTCTGACCAATTGGTGTAACTTTGTTCTCTGTTCCTTATCGTCGAATTTGGTCAGTGTTTCGAAATTATTCCCATTACTAAACAACAACTCAATTTGATTCAATTCCTCAGCCGTGATGAAAGTCAATAATTCTTCGCGATCCTCATTAGATAATTCATATCTTGGCTCCTCTGACACATCCTTCTTGGAAGCTTCCTTCTTCTTAGCTTTTATCTCAGTAATCTCTTCCTCGCTCTTTCCACGTATCTCCTCCTGAAACTTAGCACGTTCCTGCAACTTCAACTCCCTTCTGCTCGGTCCAACATCTATTCCATCATCCAAAAGATGTACAACATTACCCTCTGGGTCAATTTCATTGACTTGGAAATCAGAGTACAAAGTCTTTAAGGACCCAGAAAATCCAACAACCTTGGGATTAATAAATTGCGTGATCCCCGCACTGGACTCAGTTATCCCAGTTAAAGTTGGTTTAAATTTCTTGGAGAATAAAACTGACTCCTCAGTAAAAGGTCTTTTGATTGCTTCAGACATGATTTTAAATGATTGTATCAATCGTCGTATGAACATGTAGCGGGTGAAATTTTTTTTTTTTTCTTCTCCCATCGCGCATCTCAAGTACAGAAGGTGGATGTTGTGAACCAAATAAAAGTCAAATTGGCTGTTTCTACTTTCTACGACGGTTTCATACAACATTTGAACCCACAAATCTAAGTTAGTTCAGTTGCTTTGGTGTGGTTTTCAATCTGTGGTCACGTGACGCGTTGGTCTAGATGTTTAATCTTGACCTGAAATTTGCTAATTATCACAATTGCAAGAGTTGCATGACTACCTCCGGGAATCCACCTTCGATGGCTTAGACTCTTAAAAAAAAATGAATCGGGGTGTAAGGCTATTTTAATTTCAACTCGGCTCATTTTGCAACTTTGCTTAAAACAATACCTAAATAGGATTGAAGTTGATTTTTAACTTGAGCTCTTGTGAATATATCTCCTCGTTGACACTGATCATGTAGCCTGTTCCGATACTCGGTCCGTGCTTATTCACCGCATTTTTAACCTTTTTTGCGTACTCCACTTTTGGTAACATTTGTAAATTAAAAATCTAAATTTCACCTGCCCCCAAGATTTACAGTTCGGCATATAAAATATAACAAATAAAACAACATCGTGGGCCCCACCCCATAATAGCAATCATGCACAAGCGGTTCACATTACTGTATTCGGGATTTCAAAATATGACGAAATAGATTGGGTCTATTTTCCCTTTCTTTTTTTAAAAATTTTTCTTGGTACCCAACAAATAAGGTTTTAGCATATAGTATTAAGATTCTCTTACGTCAATAATAGACATGCCAAATTGGATTGCTAAGATTAGATATTAAGTTTGAAGCTAAAATTATGTTGCGGTACCGGCAAATTATTAATGTACCTTCTTGTGCTCTGCAACAACATCTGTTATTTGTTTATTTGCCGGAACATGCACACTGAGAACAGACTGAATTGGTGGAGATTCATAATAAAATATCAAACGTTTTCTATGTTGCATAAAAATTAATTTTCCTAAAACAGTAATATTACACAAACCTAAGGATTTTTGAATCACCGAACTAACCAAATGCGGAACATTACATAACTAATAAACCTGCATTTTGTATCGTGTGAGAGTATCAATGCCGATTACTGCAAAAATGCATCGTTTCACAATAATTAATAGATGGTGGCTTTGGATTGTCTTTTTTCTATAGCTAGATATAAAAATGAAGGAAGTTTCGCCCAATACAACAGTAGCTGTAACCATTCTCTTTTCTTTCTTTTTTTCCTTTTTCTTTTTGGAATCAACAAGGATACCCTGCTTTTATTTTTTTATTTTTTTCTATTTGCATTCGCTTATTTATTCCCTTACACTAATTATGTCACATACATCTCATACCCCTGATACTGAGAAATATTACTCACCTCCTATCACTCCACCGCCACCAACTTATCAACCAGCTGAAAAGATCTCAACTATGGACGTATCCGACACTACTGTATCAGATGAAATAAACCCATACTTTAAATCATTTCCAATGTCAGACAAAAACTTAGAAGCAATTAAATATGATCAACATACTTTAGCTAGCTCAAACCTAGAAAGTCAAACACATTTACAAAATGAAAGGAGATTATTCTCTTGGTGCTTCTCCTCTAGTATTCCTCCTATTCCAATGAGTGATGATGAACGTGAATATTATCCATGGCACAGAACAAATTTGTTTATGAGAATGGGATTCTGGTGGTTATGGCCTGTTTTGAAAAAGGGATACAAGAGAACTTTACATCCAGATGATTTATTTAAATTGACTCCAGAATTGACAGTTCAGGAATTGTACAATACTTGGGAACAACATTTACAACATATACTACAAGGTAAAGAAGAATGGCCAAACTATGCTATACCGTATGCTTTGTTTTTGACTTTTAAGAAGCAATACATTTTTGCCACTATCTGTTTAACATTGGCATTTGTTTGTACTTCATTGTCTCCTTTGCTAACCAGAAAATTAATTGATTTTGTTCAATATAGATATTTTGGACTTGAAACTAACTATGGTAAAGGAGTTGGTTATACTCTTGGTTCTGTTGTACTCATTTTTATTAATGGATTATTGTTGAATCACTTCTTTCACAACGCCATGATCTGTGGTGCTCAAAGCAAAACAATATTGACAAAAGCTTTGTTAATCAAATCATTTAAATTATCCAACAAATCTAAATTTTTATTCCCAATTGGAAGAGTCACTTCATTGATGAGTACCGATTTGAGTCGTATTGACTTGGCTATTGGATTTCAACCTTTGATTGTATGCTTCCCAATCCCAGTTATTATTTCAATCGCTATTTTACTTGTAAATATTGGAGTTGCTTCATTATCCGGTATTGGTTTATTCATTGTATCATTGGTTGCGTGTGCATTGTTAACCAAAAAATTGTTTATCACTAGAGAGAAGGTTGTCCAATACACCGACCAAAGGGTTTCATTGATTAGAGAAGTTTTAAACAATATGAAAATTATAAAATTTTACGCATGGGAAATGTGTTATAAACTATCTATCACCAAAATCAGAAATCAAGAAATGAGATATTTATTCACTATTAAAGTATTAAGAAACTTTATTACCGCGTATGCAGTTACATTACCTGTTTTAACGTCAATGATTTCATTCATTACTATGTGGGCATCTGACCATATGAAATCTCCAGGTCAAGTGTTTTCATCCTTGTCTTTATATGCAATATTAGCACAATCAATCATGTTATTACCTATTGCTTTAGCTAGTGGTGCCGATGCTTTAATTGGATTTACGCGTTGTAAGGAATACTTGTCCTCGGAAGAGTTTACTGAAGAATTACATGATAAATTAGTTAACCATGAG
Source organism: Candida buenavistaensis (assembly GCA_030582575.1). Taxonomy (NCBI): domain Eukaryota; kingdom Fungi; phylum Ascomycota; class Pichiomycetes; order Serinales; family Debaryomycetaceae; genus Candida; species Candida buenavistaensis. Next base: position 10,444 of record JAKTXM010000380.1, on the reverse strand, counting down.
AATGATTTTTTTATTGGAAACAACATGGAAACTAATACAAGTCTTGCTATACAAATTCAAAACGCAGACTTTCTTTGGGAGTCCTTTCATGATGAATTGGATTCAGAATTGTGGGAAACAGAGAATAAAAAACCACAGAAAAATTTGAGATTACCTAAAAGATCAATAGATAAAACTGACGGTGATTCCGAAAACACATACACTTCACACGTTAATGCTGGTCAATTTACGGGGTTGAAGAACATCAACATTACAATTAATAAAAAAGAATTTGTCATCATCACTGGTAAAATTGGTTCCGGAAAAACATCACTTTTGAATGCATTAGCAGGATATATGAAATTAAGTAACCCAGGTATTGGTAAAGTTAAAATTTATGATGACGCTTTATTGTGTTCAACACCATGGATTCAAAATGCTACTGTCAAAGAAAATATCATTTTTGGTAAACCATTTGATCCTGTAAAGTATCAAAGAATTTTATTTGCCTGTGCATTGCTTGATGACTTAAAATTATTACCTTCGGGAGATCAAACTGAAATTGGAGAACGTGGTATTACTTTATCTGGTGGTCAAAAGTCAAGAATTAATTTAGCTAGAGCTTGTTATGCCGATAGTGACATTATTTTACTTGATGATGTGATTTCTGCTGTTGATGCCAAAGTTGCTAAACACATTGTAACCCATTTATTTAAAGGTTTATTGAAAACAAAAACTATTGTTTTGGCAACCCATCAACTAGGGATACTTGAAGATGCAGATAAAGTTATTTTTTTGAATGGAAATGGTTCTGTTGACCAGGGCACTGTTACAGAATTACTTCAAACAAACATTAATTTCCAATATTTGAACGAGTTTGGTAGAGATACAAATGATTCTGCATCACAGAAATCTGAATGTAGCGCAGAATGTGAAAATGAAGGAGTTACCAATGACTATAACACTTCGGATCTTGTTGGTAGAACAACTACTGATGAAGAAAGAAATACTAATGCCATTTCATGGGATGTTTATAAAAAATACATTGAACTTGGATCTGGTAAATTGGGTAAATTATTTATTCCAATAATGTTTTCAATGATTGTAATTGCTTCCTTTTGTCAAGTTTTTACCAACACCTGGCTTTCATTCTGGGTCGAAAAGAAATTCAATGGTATGTCTGATCATTTCTATGTTGGTATTTATGTCATGTTTGCCATTTTAACTGTTATATTTACTGGTATTGAGTTCATCATTTTGGAATATATGCAAAATACAGCTGCTGCCACATTGAATGTTAAAGCTGTGGAAAAAATTTTACATGCACCAATGGGATTTATTGATACTACTCCATTAGGAAGAATTTTGAATAGATTTACCAAAGACACAGATTCTTTAGATAACGAAATTGGTGAGCAAATGAGATTGTTTATTTTTCCATTAGCTTTACTTATTGCTATCATGATTTTATGTTCTTGCTATTTGCCATATTTCTTAGTTGCTGTACCATTTTTGTTATTTGCATTTATTTTTTTGGGTAATTTTTACCAAGGTTCATCAAGAGAAATTAAAAGATTAGAAGCTACCCAGAGATCCATGGTTTATAATAATTTTAATGAAACTTTGACTGGTATGGCAACCATTAAATCATTTAAAGCTGATAATGATTTTATTAGTAAAAACGACTATTACTTGAACAAAATGAACGAAGCTTATTATTTATCAATTGCTACTCAAAGATGGTTATGTGTTCATTTGGATGTTTTCACTTCTTGTTTTGCATTAATCATTTGTTTGTTATGTATCACTGGTCAATTCAACATTAGTGCTTCATCAACTGGATTACTTTTAAATTATGTTATTCAATTGGTTGGGATCTTATCTTTGACAATTAGATCTATGACTCAAGTTGAGAATGAAATGAATTCAGTGGAAAGGTTACATGAGTATGCTTTTAATTTGCCTCAAGAAGCTAGTTATTATAAACCAGAAGCTCAACCTGCTCAAGAGTGGCCTCCTTCAGGCTACATCACATTTAAAGATGTCCATCTTAGATACAGACCTAACTTGCCATTGGTATTAAAAGGTTTGGATGTCAATTTCTATCCTGGTGAAAAAGTTGGTATTATTGGTCGTACAGGTGCAGGTAAATCATCTATCATGTCTGCATTATACAGGTTAACAGAATTGGAAAAGGGTAAAATTGAAATAGATGGTGTTGATATCTCCCAAATTGGGTTGTATGATTTACGTTCAAAATTGTCGATTATTCCACAAGATCCAGTATTATTCCAAGGTACAATCCGTAAGAATTTAGATCCATTTGATGAGTATGATGACGAAACTTTATGGGATGCTTTAAGAACTGCTGGATTGGTAGATTACGATGATGATATTGATGAATACTGGGCAATGAAAGGTAATAAAATACAGTATGAAAATTTACACAAGTTCCATTTAAAACAAATTGTTGACGATGATGGATCTAACTTTTCTCTTGGTGAAAAACAATTAATTGCATTGGCAAGGTCTTTGGTACGTAATTCCAAAATATTGATTCTCGATGAAGCTACTTCTTCTGTTGATTTTGCTACTGATTCAAAGATTCAAAGTACTATTGCTCAAGAGTTTAAACATTGTACTATTTTATGTATTGCTCATCGTTTAAAAACAGTTTTGAATTATGATAGAGTGATTGTTATGGATCAAGGTAAGATTGTTGAAAAGGGTGAACCTAAAAAATTGTTCAACAATAATGGTATCTTTAGATCAATGTGTGATAAATCAAATATTACAAGTCATGATTTTTGAATACCCACATATATAGATATATACTAATAGAATCTACTGATTTCATAAAAAATCTGTGCCGCTGATCCGTTGTCCAACAATGATCTCTTTGGAGTAGTCGTGCCACTACAGTAACTTTCACTGTTTGGTTGATAAATAAAACTCGTGTCTCCAGTACTTGAAACATACCTAACATACAACTGTTTTACATTTACAATATCCCTGTAATACCCATTTACAACTTGATTATATTTAAGAATTTGTTCACCTTGATTAACTACATCCATAATATAATTGCCTCTGCCACTAATGATTATGAAATCTGCAAATCCAGCAAATAACAAGTACGTGTATTTCAAATCATTTTTCCAGATACCGTTTTTCATAAAAGTAGTAGAATGAATAGTGGCAAAACCAAACCGATCTGCTCTTGTCAAATATTTCTGGTTATTTGTAAACTTGTAAAGATAAGAATAAGCAGACATCGCAACTCCTACAGTGTACGTCAACTTACCGTGGTCAATGACTCCATCCTTTTGTCCAATTCCGTCGTAATAAAACCCGTCAGAAGGATCAATTAAATAATCATTCATCCAATCAAGACACCTACTAGCGAATGTCAACAACTCATTTTCATGGTGGTATTGGTAGAGCTTGACGGCGCTCAAAGCAGCTTCCACCGTAGAAATGGAGGCAATATAATCACCGCCAACTTTCCAAATAATACCACCAAGGCTTGACCATTGTGCCTGTATCAAAACCATCAATTGTTTAGCAGTATCAAGATATCCTTGGTTTTTCGTCAATTGATAAGCATCCAAAAATACCCAAAGTACTTGACAATTATCGTCAACATAATTTTCGTTAGAACCAGGAACACTTGAAAACCATCCAATCTGGTTCTGATATTTGTATAAAGTGTTAATAAGGGCTGTTGTTCTTGAAATATCCTTAGAATTTACTATTGCTTTTCCTGCAACAGCGACGTTCCAAACACTAGCATAAGAAAATTGAGAGTTAATACAACCTGGATCGGATTCTGAAAATCCTTGATAGGAATTATTCCAAAAAACCGACCACGTTGCATTGACTGCAGTGTTGAAAGCTCCTGAAGTATCGTAAGCCCAAATGGAGGTAAAATGTAATACAATTAGCAAAATGATAAACATTATACCAAGAAAAAAAAGTTTCAATGTATACCCATTATTTTCTAGGATACAAACGGTTCTTATAGATGCAAAAAAATTCAAAATTGCAACTGAAGCGAGGAAATTATTGTTTTTGGATTTTGTGGTTGATCTACGCGACTAGCGCCTACCCAAAATTAAAAAATTAATAAAGAAAAAAGGAGTGAGGAAAGAGTAATTCATTTATTAAACTATATAGTATAGTAAATATGCATTAAAATTGATTACATCTTCTTGTGGAACTAAAGATACGGCACTATCATCAAACTTATACCAATTTCCATTGTTCTTGATAAAAACCGTGTAATGACCAGTGTTCATTGATCCTTGGTGGCATACCACAGCATACAATTGGTAAATAGTATCATCAGATCCCGTTGAATATTTAGAAACATCCAAGAATAACGGAAAACTTAAATGTGTTTGGATTTTAGAAGCTGAATTGACTGTATCGTGTCTAAATCTCTTCAATTGGATAGATAATATTTGAGGAAGTGTTTTCAAGTGTAATTTTTTAGATGCCGATGTTGTTTTGACGCAATTTTTACATTTATACTCATCGAGCTTCTCTGCCAGAGTGAATGATTCTAATGATTGATGCAATGTTGAGAAATTGACCTCTAATGACAAATCAATCATTGGATCAACTGTTTCTGTCATAGAATGACACGAGTTGCATTCTATGCAACTTTGTAATTGGAATGAAAATGTAGAGTGCATTATACAAGAACACCCAAGTGATTCTGCATCTGATCCTGAGTTTTTCATAATTCGTTGATAATCCATGTGAAATTCGTTCAATACAAATTGCCAAAATTCGTGTGCATCCTGTTCTTGAAACCCAGCTAGAGATTTTTTCTTATACCATGCCGTAGCCAACAAATTTGTCATTCCAAAGCCTTCATTTGTTGTCGATGTGTAGAATGATTGGAATATATTATCTATACTACACGTGATGCATGCGTTATTTTCGTCGATAATCCCATTTTGGATATCTTGATTGTGGCTCTTTTCACAATTAAAGTAATGCAAATCATTATTAAAAAACTGATACTTGATAATTGGATTATGAATCATAGTTTGTAAAACTGAGCTCATGAAACACGTCGCCCCTAAATTGACAAACCCCTTGAGACCTTTTATGGCAATATTCCCTGGCTCCATATAATACTCTTGCATTGTTTCATTATTCTCAAGCTCTTTGTTACCAGTAACAACTTCTAGACGAATATTCTCCAACTTTGGATGATTGATGAAATCGTTACACTTAAAGCAATACAACAACCCGGAACTTGAATCAATGGAAAACATATGTTTGGTAGATTTGAAATGCAAATATGAATGGTTATAGTTGTTAAAACAACATCCAACATGAGGGCATTGTAAACAGATCATTGTATGTCCAAAATTGTGTAATCGACATTCAGTACATTTCAAAGATGCTATTTGGGATGCCACTAGGTCTTTTGCAGGTATGGATGATCCATCTTTTTTAGATACATATGACTTGATCAACGGTTGAGAAACCAATACTGCTTGTTTATAAGTTTCAAAAACTGTATTCTTGGCTTGTGTTTTTAGTACCGTAGTCATATGGGAACAAGAACCGAGACTTGAAAAATTATCTGGCTGTGGAGTTAGCTCACGAACAGAACTTAGATGATTTAAGTTATGGTTAGGTATATTTTTTAGTTTCCCGTTATTTGTTCCATTGGATGCTGTGGACCTCTGATTATCATTCCCTTCGTGTGGTGCTGTTGCGACAGACAGGTAATTCATTTGATCTTCTGGGTATTTCTTTTTCTAAAAAAATATTATTTGATTCTCTATATGAAATGAGTGTATAGTGTCAGATATAGTTAACGATTTGAGGCCGTCTTATTTTTTTTAGAAGATGCAAAGGCAAACAGAGGTTTGCTCGTGTACCTGAGAAGAAGTGGTTGTAAATTTTTCAGACTTTTGTCGATTTGCAATGCGATTAGTTTCTTTCTACTAATTTTTTTTTCTTATTTTTTTTTTTTTTGGAGCCACTTCAATTCGCTTGGTTACGTCACAGTGTAGTATTAAACTGGGTAGTCTATATAAAACTAGCCAATAATGTCTTCAACAATACTATGTGTCCACCGTCTGTATAACAAAACGATTGGATCAGCAGAAGCATAGAAAAAAATAAAAAAAGAAACAAACAAAAAAATTGCTCGCCCGAAAACTCGTGCGAGTGGCAAGTCACTGTTCGACGCACGTGATATAAACAGGATGTAATATTTGCAAAACCTAGCTAGTCTACTTTAAACATAATCGCTGATAGGATATTATCGGGAATAGCTTCTGGGATTTTATCAAACATATTGTTGGCCAAATTAATTTCTGATAATTCTATAGTTTCCACCATTTTGAAATCAAACAGTTTGAAGAAATTACTTCCCAAATCAAGAAACTTTAAATTACATGGTATTTGAGAAAACTTTATATGGAAATTCTTTGTATGCAATTTATTCCCATTCATGCAACATGATATTAACTGCAGATTCAATGTTAAATCAAGTTTAGTTATTTTGCATTTGTTCAATTCCAAGTGCCGTAAGTTTTCTGGTAATTTGAAACTGGAATCATTGATTTCTCCAAAAGAGTTCGAGTTCATAATAAGCGTATTAAGACCTTCCGGGAATTGCATTTCGTTGAATCTAGTAAGTTTATTTTCTGACACTTGTAACCAATTTAATTTTGCCAATACATGCAAACTAATATTTTCAATATCATTATTTTTAGCATTAATTGATCTAGTACTTTGTGGGAAACTCTCGTTGGAAAGAACTTTTAACTTGTTATCTGATAATTCAATATCATGTAAATTACCATATTTGACCAAATTCACCAGATGTAATTTGTTCTTGGAAAGATCTAACATTTTTAGTTGAGAAGTATTTTCATTTGATTCAAAATTCGTAAGATCACAATTTTGAAGACTGAGTTGAGTAACAAATCTAGGTATCTTGAACAGCTTCCAATCTATTTTCGGGCACCCATTCAAAATGAGCTTAGTAAGACCATTTCCAACAACTTGTTCAATACCTGTATTTGAAGCATTCAACGAGAACGTTTTATCATGAAGCAGTAATTTAGTTAATCCAGGATTGTTCTCAAAATTCACATCCTTTGCGGGTTGTGTACTTAAATCAACTTTACCTGCAAATTTGTTGTTTGTCACTTTTAAGGACTTTAATCTGCGTTTCACTTTCCAATCAGATAAACAATTATTTCCCAAATTAACCACTTCCAACCTTTCAGGAAAACATTGAAAGTTGATACCTTCAAGAGATACATTTATCAATTTCAAATACACCAAATTCGCAGACAATTTCAACTTTTCGATATCATTCAAAAAACAATTTGTAATTTCAAGTTGTGTCAAACCACGACAGCTATTCAATTTCTCCGTCAAATCTTTGACTTTTACATCTTGTATTTTCAATATTTGCAAACGTGATAAATTGGCATTTCTTTTTGTACTCCATTTACCTCTGATAATACTTAGAAACTTTAAAGAATCCGGAAAAGGTGGAATATGCAATGACATACAACAATCAATGAATTCCAATTTTCTCAACATTAATGGGAATTCCAATACTCTGGATTGTACATAACTAACATTCAGTAAACACAAAGAATTCAAGTGAGTAAACTTCTCAAAGTTAAAATTAACAATAGTTGATGCATCAAACTTGATATCTTTCAAAAGGAAAAACCCTTTGGGGAAATTATCCAATCTAGTAACTAATTTTATGTTCTCTCCACTAATGTGAAGTGTATCCAATCCCTTGCATAAATTGAATTTACTCAAACTCAACATGTTGGCATTATGTAAGCCAATACTTTTGACAGAAAGTGGCAATTGAACAAAATCAGTCAACTGTAAACAATTTGCCATGTATAGTTTTTCTAAATTTAAAGGCAATTTGAGTTGACCTTCATGTGGCGCACCTAATACATATCCATTTTCATATTGATGAATTCCAACAAATAAACCCAACGTTTTAATTTTATTGTAAAAAAATCCCATTTCAATAAGCAAAGTAAGAAAAACTTTTACTTGGTGGACATAAAAAGCCAGAATCTTGATATGAATAGTACCAATACAATCACGGATTTTGTTTTCATTTTCACGAACGTACTTTTGTAATTGTAATAATATATTACATCCATTATTGTTCATAATCAAATCAATATAGAGATCTCTTTTTTCTCCAGTAAAATGTTTCAAATAGAATGATAATATTTTCTCCGGGTTTATTATCCTAGTTGAAATATAAATCAATTTTTCATTAATCAATTCAGAGAATATGTCTTCTCCTTTGTCAACAAATCTTAAAGATTTAGCCAAATCAATTTCTCTTTGATAATTTCTGCTACCAAATAGTTGCTCATAATCTTGTAAAACCCAAGTATTATTGGCAGGCAATTTTGTTTCATTAGGTGTGGGACTATTAGAAATAAGTGGAGTCTCGTCAATGTGATCAGAATTTGCTAATTTTAATTTTTTAATACTTGTATCCATTTTCAAGGTTCGACTGACGGGATTAACTTTAGGTTTTTCTCTTTTCTCTGATTCGTCAACCTTTAACTCTTTCAATTCATGGACTATTCTAGTGTTCATTCGTTTAGGTTTTTGTTTCTTTATTTCAGCAGACCGTTGCATTACCGGTGATTCAGGACAATCAAATAGTGATTCTGACGATTCAAAAATATCAGATGGTTCATCAATATCAACTCCAGCAGCAGCAGCAACAGCAGATGCAATACTTTGTTTCAAATCGGGAGCATTGATTTGAACATTATGATGTTGAAACACTGTTCTTTCGTATTGTGGCGGTTCCAAACTATTTGCAATTGTATTGGAATCTGAATTGGCGGAAGCGGTATTCTTTTCTGTTGAGTTTGTAAGCAAGTGCAATTCATCTATTGCCGTTTGAAGCTGTTCAACACTTTCAAGTGTACTTATTCCGTCTATTGAAGAGGCTGTTGACATTGTAGTGGTTGAAACTTCTTTGGTAGATTGAGACTTTGCAACACTTTTTTTGAGTGGTATGAATTTATCAACCAAAGCTTTATTTCCATCGGTAATTAAATCATCTACCGCATTTGCAAGGATTGACATGACTTGACTTTTTAGGAATGATAAGAATTGGATTGAGGCTCAAGCGGTTGTGAATGGTAAGAATATCTTTAAAACAAAAAAAAAAAAAAAAAAATTATAATAATTGATATGGGAAACATGCTACAGATTTGATCTCTCAGAAAAGTATAAATATGTTTTCTATTAGTAAAATTCTCTATTAGGGTCTTCCTAGCCTATCAAAATAACATGATATTGTTTAAACTTTAAACTCTTGCTCAGTCATAAAAATCATCGTCATCATCGTCATTGTCATCACCCCTAATTGATTTCTTTGCAAACCTTAATTTTCTTGCTTCCTTTAAGTCTTCATCTTCATCTTCGTTATTGACAATTAACCTTTTATCATGAAATTGAATAGCACCAACATCCATTAACACTTGTTCCAAATCCTTCAACGTAGTTGAGTTTCCACCTAATTGAGTCAAAGTTATAAATTGCTTAACAACGTTTGTATTATGGTAAATAATCAAAGTAGGACAATTTGATTCAGGATAATTTTCAATACATCTTTGGGCAGGTATTTCACATACTTTCAATTCAGGAAACTTTGCAGCTAAAGTACTCAACAATGAACCCAATAGTCTACTTTGTAAATTTGATTGTAGTGACAAATGAACCAATACAAATGTTTCCTTGGAAGCTTTGGTGACCTCATCTTCGTATTCGTTTTTACTAACTGGTAATACATGGCCAAACTTTTTCTTTTCAGACAATTTCTTAATTTCGGCCATCCTTTTTTGTTTATAAATATTTAAAAAATCTTCATCTTCTTCATCTTCTAGTTCATCCAATTCTTCTAAATCTTTATTTTCCAATCTATTTTCATGTTGTCTAACAACTGCTTCTTCCAAGGCTGCTTCAAGTTCAGCTGTTGGAGATGGTGGTTTTTCGGGAATAATACCGTGCAGTCTTAGTATATCATTCCATTCCGTATCTTCATTTGGATCGACTTGTACTTGTACTTTAGGATCGTTATTCATATTTTAATAAAGAAGTTCTTGGAAGGATATTGGAAGGAAAAAAAAAGAAAAAATGCAACTCAACCATCTGGGTCGTGTTTCCGTGCCCATGGCCATTGAAAAATCAACTACTACTGTCTATAGAATCCCACCCCGGTTACAAAACCTCTACAGCGATTTTCCAATAAACAGATTATAAATAAAAGAATAAAGATGTATATATACAGTTAAAAATAAAATTATACAAAAACAAAGCAATTAATCGAATTCAATGTTCTTCTATAGCCCAATAATCCAATGTTTTTTTTTTCGTTAAAATTTCTATCAAAGATGACTTGTAGTGTTTTTTTTTT
>JAKTXM010000379.1:0-24848 GCA_030582575.1 Candida buenavistaensis | reverse complement strand
AAAAAAAAAACATTGGATTATTGGGCTATAGAAGAACATTGAATTCGATTAATTGCTTTGTTTTTGTATAATTTTATTTTTAACTGTATATATACATCTTTTTATTCTTTTATTTGTAATCTGTTTACTGGAAGATCGCTGTAGAGGTTTTGTAACCGGTGGGATTCTATAGACCGTAGTCGTTGATTTTTCAATGGCCATGGGCATGGAAACACGACTCAGATGATTGAGTTGCATTTTTTCTTTTTTTTTTCTTTCCAATCCTTCCAAGAACTTCTTTATTAAAATATGAATAACGATCCTAAAGTACAAGTACAAGTCGATCCAAATGAAGATACCGAATGGAATGATATACTAAGACTGCACGGTATCATTCCCGAAAAACCACCATCTCCAACAGCCGAACTTGAAGCTGCCTTGGAAGAAGCAGTTGTTAGACAACATGAAAATAGATTAGAAAATAAAGATTTAGAAGAATTGGATGAACTAGAAGATGAAGAAGATGAAGATTTTTTAAATATTTATAAACAAAAAAGGATGGCTGAAATTAAGAAATTGTCTGAAAAGAAAAAGTTTGGCCATGTATTGCCAGTTAGTAAAAACGAATACGAAGATGAGGTCACCAAAGCTTCAAAGGAAACATTTGTATTGGTTCATTTGTCACTACAATCAAATTTACAAAGTAGACTATTGGGTTCATTGTTGAGTACTTTAGCAGCAAAGTTTCCTGAATTGAAAGTATGCGAAATACCTGCCCAAAGATGTATTGAGAATTATCCCGAATCAAATTGTCCCACTTTGATTATTTACCATAATACAAATGTTGTTAAACAATTTATAACTTTGACTCAATTAGGTGGAAACTCAACTACTTTGAAGGATTTGGAACAAGTGTTAATGGATGTTGGTGCTATTCAATTTCATGATAAAAGGTTAATTGTCAATAACGAAGATGAAGATGAAGACTTAAAGGAAGCAAGAAAATTGAGATTTGCGAAGAAATCAATTAGGGGTGATGACAATGGCGATGACGACGATGATTTTTATGACTAAGCATAAACAAGCTAGACAGTAAAGTTTAAAGTTTAAACAATATCATGTTATTTTGATAGGCTAGGAAAACCCTAATAGAGCATTTTACTAATAGAAAACGTATTCATACTTTTCTGAGAGATCAAATCTGTAGCGTGTTTCCCATATCAATTATTATAATTTTTTTTTTAATTTTTTTTTTTTTTTGTTTTTAGGATATTCTTACCATTCACAACCGCTTGAACATCAATCCAGTTCTTATCATTCCTAAAAAGTCAAGTCATGTCAATCCTTGCAAATGCGGTAGATGATTTAATAACCGATGGAAATAAAGCCTTGGTTGATAAATTCATACCACTCAAAAAAAGTGTTGCAAAGTCTCAATCAACCAAAGAAGTTTCAACTACTACAATGTCAACAGCCTCGTCAATAGACGGAATAAGTACGCTTGAAAGTGTTGAACAGCTTCAAACGGCAATAGATGAATTGCACTTGCTTACAAACTCAACAGAAAAGAATACCGCTTCCGCCAATTCAGATTCCCATACAATTGCAAATAGTTTGGAACCGCCACAATACGAAAGAACAGTGTTTCAACATCATAATATTCAAATCACTGCTCCCGATTTGAAGCAAAGTATTGCACCTGCTGTTGCTGCTGCCGCTGCTGGAGTTGATATTGATGAACCATCTGATATTTTTGAATCGTCAGAATCACTATTTGATTATCCTGAATCACCAGTAATTCAACGGTCTGCTGAAATAAAGAAAGAAAAGCCTAAACGAATGAACACTAGAATAGTTCATGAATTGAAAGAGTTAAAGATTGACGAATCAGAGAAGATAGAAAAACCTAAAGTTAATCCCGTCAGTCGAACTTTGAAAATGGATACAAGTATCAAAAAATTAAAATTAGCAAATTCTGATTACGTTGATGAGACTCCACTTATTTCTAATAGTCCAACACCTAATGAAACAAAGTTGCCTGCCAATAATACTTGGGTTTTACAAGATTATGAACAACTATTTGGTAGCAGAAATTTTCAAAGAGAAATTGATTTGGCTAAATCTTTAAGATTTGTTGACGAAGGAGAAGACCTATTCTCTGAATTGATTAATGAAAAATTGATTTATATTTCAACTAGGATAATAAACCCAGAGAAAATATTATCATTCTATTTGAAACATGTTACTGGCGAAAAAAGAGATCTCTATATTGATTTGATTATGAACAATAATGGGTGTAACATATTGTTACAATTACAAAAGTACGTTTGTGAAAATGAAAACAAAATCCGTGACTGTATTGGTACTATTCATATCAAGATTCTGGCTTTTTATGTCCACCAAGTAAAAGTTTTTCTTACTTTGCTCATTGAAATGGGGATTTTTTACAATAAAATTAAAACATTGGGATTGTTTGTTGGAATTCATCAATATGAAAATGGATATGTATTGGGTGCACCACATGAAGGTAAACTCAAATTGCCTTTAAATTTAGAAAAATTATACATGGCAAATTGTTTACAGTTGACAGATTTTGTTCAATTGCCACTTTCTGTCAAAAGTATTGGCTTGCATAACGCCAACATGTTGAGTTTGAGTAAATTCAATTTATGCAAGGGATTGGATACACTTCACATTAGTGGAGAGAACATAAAATTAGTTACTAGATTAGATAATTTCCCCAAAGGGTTTTTCCTTTTGAAAGATATCAAGTTTGATGCATCAACTATTGTTAATTTCAACTTTGAGAAGTTCACTCATTTGAATTCTTTGTGTTTACTGAATGTTAGTTATGTACAATCCAGAGTATTGGAATTTCCATTGATGTTAAGAAAATTGGAATTCATTGATTGCTGTATGTCATTACATATTCCACCTTTTCCGGATTCTTTAAAGTTTTTAAGTATTATCAGAGGTAAATGGAGTACAAAAAGAAATGCCAATTTATCACGTTTGCAAATATTGAAAGTACAAGATGTACAAGTCAAAGATTTGACGGAGAAATTGAATAGCTGTCGTGGATTGACACAACTTGAAGTTACGAATTGTTTTTTGAATGATATTGAAAAGTTGAAATTGTCTCTGAATTTGGTGTATTTGAAATTGATAGATGTATCTCTTGAAGGTATCAACTTTCAATGTTTTCCTGAAAGGTTGGAAGTGGTTAATTTGGGAAATAATTGTTTATCTGATTGGAAAGTGAAGCGTAGATTAAAGTCCTTAAAAGTGACAAATAACAAATTTGCAGGTAAAGTTGATTTAAGTACACAACCCTCAAAGGATGTGAATTTTGAGAACAATTCTGGATTAACTAAATTATTACTTCATGATAAAACGTTCTCGTTGAATGCTTCAAATACAGGTATTGAACAAGTTGTTGGAAATGGTCTTACTAAGCTCATTTTGAATGGGTGCCCGAAAATAGATTGGAAGCTGTTTAAGATCCCTAGATTTGTTACTCAACTCAGTCTTCAAAATTGTGATCTTACGAATTTTGAATCACATGAAGATACTTCTCAACTAAAAATGTTGGATCTTTCCAAGAACAAATTGAATCTGGTGAATTTGGTCAAATATGGCAATTTACATGATATTGAATTATCAAATAACAAGTTGAAAGTTCTTTCCAACGAGAGTTTCCCACAAAGTACTAGATCAATTAATGCTAAAAATAATGATATTGAAAATATTAGTTTGCATGTATTGGCAAAGTTAAATTGGTTACAAGTGTCAGAAAATAAACTTACTAGATTCAACGAAATGCAATTCCCAGAAGGTCTTAATACGCTTATTATGAACTCGAACTCTTTTGGAGAAATTAATGATTCTAGTTTCAAACTACCAGAAAACTTACGGCACTTGGAATTGAACAAATGTAAAATAACTAAACTTGACTTAACATTGAATCTGCAGTTAATATCATGTTGCTTGAATGGGAATAAATTGCATACAAAGAATTTCCATATAAAGTTTTCTCAAATACCATGTAGTTTAAAGTTTCTTGATTTGGGAAGTAATTTCTTCAAACTGTTTGATTTCAAAATGGTGGAAACTATAGAATTATCAGAAATTAATTTGGCCAACAATATGTTTGATAAAATCCCGGAAGCTATTCCCGATAATATCCTATCAGCGATTATGTTTAAAGTAGATTAGCTAGGTTTTGCAAATATTACATCCTGATTTATCACGTGCGTCGACCAGGGACTTGCCACTCGCACGAGTTTTCGGGCGAGCGATTTTTTTGTTTCTTTCTTTTTTTATTATTATTATTATTATTATTATTTTTTTTTTTTTATGTCTCTACCGATCCAATCGTTTTGTTATACAGACAACAGACACATAGTATTGGTGAAGACTTTATTGACTAGTTTTATATAGATTATCCAGTTTAATACTACACTGTGACCTAACCGAGCGAATTGAAGCGGGCCAAAAAAAAAAAAAAATAAAAATAAAAAAAGAAAAAAGAAATTGGCGGAAAGAAACTAATCGCATTGCAAATCGACAAAAGTCTCTGAAAAATTTACAACCACTTCTTCTCAGGTACACGAGCAAACCACTGTTTGCCTTTACATCTGCCAAAAATAAGACGACTTCAAATCGTTAACTATATCTGATAGTATACACTCATTTCATATAGGGGATCACATAATATTTTCCTAGAAAAATAAATACCCAAAAGATCAAATGAATTCCCTGTCCGTCGCAACTGCACCACACGAAGGGAATGATAATCACAGGTCTACAGCATCCAATGGAACACATAACGGGAAACTAAAAAATATACCTAACCATAACTTAAATCATCTAAGTTCTGTTCGTGAGCTAACTCCACAGCCAGATAATTTTTCAAGTCTAGGATCTTGTTCCCATATGACCACGGTACTAAAAACACAGGCCAAGAATACAGTTTTTGAAACTTATAAACAAGCAGTATTGGTTTCTCAACCGTTGATCAAGTCATACGTATCTAAAAAAGATGGATCATCCATACCTGCAAAAGACCTAGTGGCATCCAAAATAGCATCTTTGAAATGTACTGAATGTCGGTTACACAATTTTGGACATACAATGATCTGTTTACAATGTCCTCATGTTGGATGTTGTTTTAACAACTATAACCATTCATATTTGCATTTCAAATCTACAAAACACATGTTTTCTATTGATTCAAGTTCCGGTTTGTTGTACTGCTTCAAGTGTAACGATTTCATCAATCATCCAAAGTTGGAGAATATTCGTCTAGAAGTTGTTACTGGTAACAAAGAGCTTGAGAATAATGAAATAATGCAAGAGCATTATACGGAGCCAGGGAATATTGCCATAAAAGGTCTCAAGGGGTTTGTTAATTTAGGGGCGACGTGTTTCATGAGCTCAGTTTTGCAAACTATGATTCATAATCCAATTATCAAGTATCAGTTTTTTAATAATGATTTGCATTACTTTAATTGTGAAAAGAGCCACAATCAAGATATCCAAAATGGGATCATCGACGAAAATAACGCATGCATCACGTGTAGTATAGATAATATTTTCCAATCATTCTACACATCGACAACAAATGAAGGCTTTGGAATGACAAATTTGTTGGCTACGGCATGGTATAAGAAAAAATCTCTAGCTGGGTTTCAAGAACAGGATGCCCACGAATTTTGGCAATTTATATTGAACGAATTCCATATGGATTATCAACGAATTATGAAAAACTCGGGATCAGATGCAGAAACAATTGGGTGTTCTTGTATAATGCACTCTACATTTTCATTCCAATTACAAAGTTGCATAGAATGCAACTCGTGTCATTCCATGACAGAAACAGTTGATCCGATGATTGATTTATCATTAGAGGTCAATTTCTCAACATTGCATCAATCATTAGAATCATTCACTCTGGCAGAGAAGCTCGATGAGTATAAATGTAAAAATTGTGGCAAAACAACATCGGCATCTAAAAAATTACACTTGAAAACACTTCCTCAAATATTATCTATCCAATTGAAGAGATTTAGACACGATACAGTCAATTCAGCTTCGAAAATCCAAACACATCTAAGTTTTCCGTTATTCTTGGATGTTTCTAAATATTCAATGGGATCTGATGATACTATTTACCAATTGTATGCTGTGGTATGTCACCAAGGATCAATGAACACTGGTCATTACACGGTTTTTATCAAGAACAATGGAAATTGGTACAAGTTTGATGATAGTGCCGTATCTTTGGTTCCACAAGAAGATGTAATCAATTCTAATGCATATTTGCTATACTACATAGTTTAATAAATGAATTACTCTTTCCTTACTCCTTTTTTCATTTTTAGTTTTTTAATTTTTTAATTTTTTTTTTTTTTAATCTTTTTTTTTTTTTTGGTAGGTGTTAGTCGCGTAGATCAATCACAAAATCCAAAAACTATAATTTCCTCGCTTTAGTTGCAATTTTTGAGATTTTTTGCATCTATAAGAACCGTTTATATCCTAGAAAATGACGGGTATCCATTGAAACTTTTTTTCTTGGTATAATGTTTATTATTTTCCTAGTTGTATCACATTTTGCCTCCACTTGGGCATACGACACTTCAGGAGCTTTCAATACTGCAGTCAATGCAACGTGGTCTGTTTTTTGGAATAATTCCTATCAAGGATTTTTAGAATCCGATCCAGGATGTATTAACTCACAATTTTCTTATGCTAGTGTTTGGAACGTCGCTGTTGCAGGAAAAGCAATAGTAAATTCCAAGGATATTTCAAGAACGACAGCTCTTATTGATACTTTATACAAATATCAAAACCAGGCTGGATGGTTTTTAAGTTTTCCTGGTTCTAGCGATAGTTATGTTGACGATAATTGTCAAATAATTTGGGTTTTTTTGGATGCCTATCAATTGACGAAAAACCAACGATATCTTGATACTGCTAAACAATTGATGGTTTTGATACAGGCACAATGGTCAAGTATTGGTGGTGTTATTTGGAAAGTTGGCGGTGATTACGTTGCCTCCATTTCTACGGTGGAAGCTGCTTTAAGCGCAGTCAAGCTATACCAATACCATCATTCCAATGAGTTGTTGACATTCGCTAGTCAGTGTCTTAATTGGATGAATGATTATTTAATTGATCCATCTGACGGGTTTTATTACGACGGAATTGGACAAAAGGATGGAGTCATTGACCATGGTAAGTTGACTTACACTGTAGGTGTTGCGATGTCTGCTTATTCTTATCTTTACAAGTTTACAAATAACCAGCAATATTTGACAAGGGCCGATCGGTTTGGGTTTGACACTATTCATTCTACTACTTTTATGAAAAACGGCATCTGGAAAAATGACTTGAAATATACGCACTTATTATTTGCTGGATTTGCAGATTTCATAATCATTAGTGGAAGACGCAACTATATTATGGATGTGGTTAATCAAGGTGAACAAATTCTTAAATATAACCATCTTGGAAATGGACATTACAGAGATATTAGGAATGTAAAACAGTTGTATGTCAGGTATGTTTCAAGTACTGGAGACACAAGTTTTATTTATCAACCAAACAGTGAAAGTTACTGTAGTGGTACGACTACTCCAAAGAGATCATTGTTGGATAACGGATCAGCAGCACAGATTTTTTATGAAATTAGTAGATTCTATTAGTATATATCTATATATGTGTGGGGTATTCAAAAATCATGACTTGTAATATTTGATTTATCACACATTGATCTAAAGATACCATTATTGTTGAACAATTTTTTGGGTTCACCCTTTTCAACAATCTTACCTTGATCCATAACAATCACTCTATCATAATTCAAAACTGTTTTTAAACGATGGGCAATACACAAAATAGTGCAATGTTTAAACTCTTGAGCAATAGTACTTTGAATCTTTGAATCAGTAGCAAAATCAACAGAAGAAGTAGCTTCATCAAGAATCAATATTTTGGAATTACGTACCAAAGACCTTGCCAATGCAATTAATTGTTTTTCACCAAGAGAAAAGTTAGATCCATCATCGTCAACAATTTGTTTTAAATGGAACTTGTGTAAATTTTCATACTGTATTTTATTACCTTTCATTGCCCAGTATTCATCAATATCATCATCGTAATCTACCAATCCAGCAGTTCTTAAAGCATCCCATAAGGTTTCGTCATCATATTCATCAAATGGATCCAAATTCTTACGGATTGTACCTTGGAATAATACTGGATCTTGTGGAATAATTGACAATTTTGAACGTAAATCATACAATCCAATTTGGGAGATGTCAACACCATCTATTTCAATTTTACCCTTTTCCAATTCTGTTAATCTGTATAATGCAGTCATGATAGATGATTTACCTGCACCTGTACGACCAATGATACCAACTTTTTCACCAGGATAAAAATTGACATCCAAACCTTTTAATACCAATGGCAAGTTAGGCCTGTATCTAAGATGGACATCTTTAAAAGTGATGTAGCCTGAAGGAGGCCACTCTGGAGCAGGCTGAGCTTCTGGTTTATAATAACTAGCTTCTTGAGGTAAATTAAAAGCATACTCATGTAATCTTTCCACTGAATTCATTTCATTCTCTACTTGAGTCATGGATCTAATTGTCAACGATAAGATCCCAACCAATTGAATAACATAATTTAAAAGTAACCCAGTCGATGAAGCACTAATGTTGAATTGACCAGTGATACATAACAAACAAATGATTAATGCAAAACAAGAAGTAAAAACATCCAAATGGACACATAACCATCTTTGAGTAGCAATTGATAAATAATAAGCTTCGTTCATTTTGTTCAAGTAATAGTCATTTTTATTAATAAAGTCATTATCAGCATTAAATGATTTAATGGTTGCCATACCAGTCAAAGTTTCATTAAAATTATTATAAACCATGGATCTTTGGGTAGCTTCTAATCTTTTAATTTCTCTTGATGAACCTTGGTAAAAATTACCCAAAAATATAAATGCAAATAATAAAAATGGTACAGCAACTAAGAAATATGGCAAATAACAAGAGCATAAAATCATGATAGCAATAAGTAAAGCTAATGGGAAAATAAACAATCTCATTTGTTCACCAATTTCGTTATCTAAAGAATCCGTGTCTTTGGTAAACCTATTCAAAATTCTTCCTAATGGATTAGTATCAATAAACCCCATTGGTGCATGTAAAATCTTTTCCACAGCTTTAACATTTAATGTGGCAGCAGCTGTATTTTGCATATATTCCAAAATGATGAACTCAATACCAGTAAAAATAACAGTTAAAATGGCAAACATGACATAAATACCAACATAGAAATGATCAGACATACCACTGAATTTCTTTTCAACCCAGAATGAAAGCCAAGTGTTGGTAAAAACTTGACAAAAGGAAGCAATTACAATCATTGAAAACATTACTGGAATAAATAATTTACCCAATTTACCAGATCCAAGTTCAATGTATTTTTTATAAACATCCCATGAAATGGCATTAGTATTTCTTTCTTCATCGGTGGTTGTTCTACCAACAAGATCTGAAGTGTTATAGTCATTGGTAACTCCTTCATTTTCACATTCGGTGTTGCAGTCAGATTTCTGTGAAGCAGAATCATTTGTATCTCTACCAAACTCGTTCAAATATTGGAAATCAATGTTTGTTTGAAGTAATTCTGTAACAGTGCCCTGGTCAACAGAACCATTTCCATTCAAAAAAATAACTTTATCTGCATCTTCAAGTATCCCTAATTGATGGGTTGCCAAAACAATAGTTTTTGTTTTCAATAAACCTTTAAATAAATGGGTTACAATGTGTTTAGCAACTTTGGCATCAACAGCAGAAATCACATCATCAAGTAAAATAATATCACTATCGGCATAACAAGCTCTAGCTAAATTTATTCTTGCCTTTTGACCACCAGATAAAGTAATACCACGTTCTCCAATTTCAGTTTGATCTCCGGAAGGCAATGATTTTAAGTCATCAAGCAATGCACAGGCAAATAAAATTCTTTGATACTTGATAGCATCAAATGGCTTACCAAAAGTGATATTTTCTTTGACAGTAGCATTTTGAATCCATGGTGTTGAACACAATAAAGCGTCATCATAAATCTTAACCTTACCAACACCTGGGTTACTCAATTTCATATATCCTGCTAATGCATTCAAAAGTGATGTTTTTCCTGAACCAATTTTACCAGTGATGATAACAAATTCTTGTTTGTTAATTGTAATGTTGATGTTTTTCAACCCTGTAAATGGTTGACCAGCATTAGCGTGTGAAGTGTATGTGTTTTCGGAATCACCGTCAGTTGTATCTATTGATTTTTTAGGTGATATCCAATTTTTCTGTGAGTTTTTATTCTCTGTTTCCCACAATTCTGAATCCAATTCATCATGAAAGGATTCCCAAAGAAAGTCTGCGTTTTGAATTTGTATAGCAAGATTTGTATTAGTTTCCATGTTGTTTCCAATAAAAAAATCATTCTCATGGTTAACTAATTTATCATGTAATTCTTCAGTAAACTCTTCCGAGGACAAGTATTCCTTACAACGCGTAAATCCAATTAAAGCATCAGCACCACTAGCTAAAGCAATAGGTAATAACATGATTGATTGCGCTAATATTGCATATAAAGACAAGGATGAAAACACTTGACCTGGCGATTTCATATGGTCAGATGCCCACATAGTGATGAATGAAATCATTGACGTTAAAACAGGTAATGTAACTGCATAAGCGGTAATAAAGTTTCTTAATACTTTAATAGTGAATAAATATTTCATTTCTTGGTTTCTGATTTTGGTGATAGATAGTTTATAACACATTTCCCATGCGTAAAATTTTATGACTTTCATATTGTTTAAAACTTCTCTAATCAATGAAACCCTTTGGTCGGTGTATTGGACAACCTTCTCTCTAGTGATAAACAATTTTTTGGTTAACAATGCACATACAACCAACGATACAATGAATAAACCAATACCCGATAATGAAGCAACTCCAATGTTTACAAGTAAAATAGCGATTGAAATAATAACTGGGATCGGGAAGCATACAATTAAAGGTTGGAATCCAATAGCCAAGTCAATACGACTCAAATCGGTACTCATTAATGAAGTGACTCTTCCAATTGGGAATAAAAATTTAGATTTGTTGGATAATTTAAATGATTTGATTAACAAAGCTTTTGTCAATATCGTTTTGCTTTGAGCACCACAGATCATGGCGTTGTGAAAGAAGTGATTCAACAATAATCCATTAATAAAAATTAGTACAACAGAACCAAGAGTATAACCAACTCCTTTACCATAGTTAGTTTCAAGTCCAAAATATCTATATTGAACAAAATCAATTAATTTTCTGGTTAACAAAGGAGACAATGAAGTACAAACAAATGCCAAAGTTAAACAGATAGTGGCAAAAATGTATTGTTTCTTAAAAGTCAAAAACAAAGCATACGGTATAGCATAGTTTGGCCATTCTTCTTTACCTTGTAGTATATGTTGTAAATGTTGTTCCCAAGTATTGTACAATTCCTGAACTGTCAATTCTGGAGTCAATTTAAATAAATCATCTGGATGTAAAGTTCTCTTGTATCCCTTTTTCAAAACCGGCCATAACCACCAGAATCCCATTCTCATAAACAAGTTTGTTCTGTGCCATGGATAATATTCACGTTCATCATCACTCATTGGAATAGGAGGAACACTAGAGGAGAAGCACCAGGAGAATAATCTGCTTTCATTTTGTAAATGTGTTTGACTTTCTAGGTTTGAGCTAGCTAAAGTATGTTCATCATATTTAATTGCTTCTGAGTTTTCGTCTGATTTGGGAAATGATTTAAAGTATGGGTTTATTTCATCTGATACAGTAGTGTCGGATACGTCCATAGTTGAGATCTTTTCAGCTGGTTGATAAGTTGGTGGCGGTGGAGTGATAGGAGGTGAGTAATATTTCTCATTATCAGGGGTATGAGATGTAT
Organism: Candida buenavistaensis; assembly: GCA_030582575.1. Lineage (NCBI taxonomy): Eukaryota > Fungi > Ascomycota > Pichiomycetes > Serinales > Debaryomycetaceae > Candida > Candida buenavistaensis. Next base: position 12,845 of record JAKTXM010000379.1, on the reverse strand, counting down.
GTGACATAATAAGTATAAGGGAATAAGTAAGCGAATGCAAAAAGAAAATAGGAAAATAAAAACAGGGTATCCTTGTTGATTCCAAAAAGAAAGAAAAGAGAATGGCTACAGCCACTGTTGGGCGGAACTTCCTTCATTTTTATATTTAGCTATAGAAAAAGACAATCCAAAGCCACCATCTATTCACTATTGTGAAAAGATGCATTTTTGCAGTAATCGGCATTAATAATCTCACACGATACAAAATGCAGGTTTTTTAGTTATGTAATGTTCCGCATTTGGTTAGTTCGGTGATTCAAAAATCCTTACGTTTGTGTAATATTACTGTTTTAGGAAAATTAATTTTTATGCAACATAGAAAACGTTTGATATTTTATTATGAATCTCCACCAATTCAGTCTGTTCTCAGTGTGCATGTGCCGGCAAATAAACAAATAACGGATATTGTTGCAGAGCACAAGAAGGTACATTAATAATTTGCCGGTACCGTAACATAATTTTAGCTTCAAACTTAGTATCTGGTCTTAACAATCCAACTTGGCATGTCTATTATTGACGTAGAAGAATCTTAATTCTATATGCTAAAACCTTATTTGTTGGGTACCAAGAAAAATAATAATAATAATAAAGAAGGGAAAATAGACCCAATCAATTTGGCCATATTTTTGAAATCCCGAATAAAGTGATATCAACCCATTGTGCATAATTGCTATTGTGGGGGAGGGCCTACGACGTGGTGTTATTGGTTATACTTTATATGCCGAACTGTAAATCTTGCGGGCCGGAAAACTTTAGACTTTAAATTACAAATGTTACCAAAAGTGGAGTACGCAAAAGAGGTTAAAAAAGCGGTGAATAAGCACGGACCGATTATCGGAACAGGCTACATCAGCAGTGTCAATGAGGAGATATTCACAAGAGTTCAAGTTAAAAATCAACTTCAATCCTATTTAGGTATAGTTTTAATCAAAGTTGCAAGATGAGCCGAGTTGAAATTAAAATAGCCTTACACCCCCCATTCTTTTTTTTTTAAGTCTAAGCCATCGAAGGGGGATTCCCGGACGTAGTCTTGCAACTCTTGCAATTGTGAAAATTAGCAAATTTCAGGTCAAAGTTAAGCTTCTAGACCACCAGTCACGTGACCACGGATTGAAAACAACACCAAAGCAACTGAAATAACTTAGATTTGTGGGTTCAAATGTTGTATGAGACCATTGTAGAAAGTAGAAACAGCCAACTTGACTTTTATTTGGTTCCCAACATCCACCTTATTTACTTGAGATGAGCCATGGGAGAAGAAAAAAAAAAAAAAAATTCACCCATTACATGTTCATACGACGATTGATACAATCATTTAAAATCATGTCTGAAGCAATCAAAAGACCTTTTACTGAGGAGTATGTTTCATTCTCCAAGAAATTTAAACCAACTTTATCTGGGATAACTGAGTCCAGTGCAGGGATCACGCAATTTATTAATCCCAATGTTGTTGGATTTTCTGGGTCCTTAAAGACTTTGTACTCTGATTTCCAAGTCAATGAAATTGACCCAGAGGGTAATGTTGTATATCTTTTGGATGATGGAATAGATGTTGGGCCAAGCAGAAGGGAGTTGAAGTTGCAGGAACGTGCTAAGTTTCAGGAGGAGATACGCGGAAAGAGCGAAGAAGAGATTACTGAGATGAAAGCTAAGAAGAAGGAAGCTTCCAAGAAGGATGTGTCGGAGGAGCCAAAATATGAATTATCTAATGAAGATCGCGAGGAATTATTGACTTTCATCACGGCTGAGGAATTGAATCAAATTGAGCTGTTGTTTAGTAATGGGAATAATTTCGAAACGCTGACTAAATTCGACGATAAGGAACAGAGAACAAAGTTGCACCAATTGTTCAGAAAGGCATTTGGAGGTAAGTTGTCTACTGTGACATCACTGGAAAACACATTTAAAGTGACCATGTCAAAGAATTCGTCTCGTAAGGAGCCACGTAATAACGACAGACAAGATAGTATGCACCATATTGATGAGAATGGCGTTGTGAATTATGGGTTGGGACCGTATAAGCCGTTCTTGCATTTCACTGTATATAAACAAAACCGTGATACTATGGAAGTGGCCAACAATATTGCTAAGTTGTTAAGGATTAATCATAAACATATAAATTACTCGGGTACAAAAGATCGCCGTGGTGCAACCTGCCAAAAGTTCAGTATCAACCATGGTAAAGTTTTAAGAGTCAACGCATTGAATAAACTGAAAAAGAATGGATTCACTTTAGGTTCGTTTAGTTATGAGGACTATCCTTTGAAGTTGGGAGATTTGAAAGGTAATCAATTCACCATTGTTGTTAGAGATATCAAAGCCAATGATTCGAACGATGTCAAGGCTGTTGTAAAGAGTTGTTTCGAAAGTTTGAAGAACAACGGGTTCATCAACTATTATGGTATGCAAAGATTTGGATCATTCAGTATATCTACGCATGAATTTGGAAAATTAGTGTTGACTGCAAATTGGCAAGAGTTTGTTGAGTTATTATTATCGGAACAAGAGTCAGTTGCGCCGGCTTCCATTGAAGCTAGAAAATTATGGAAGGAAACAAGAGATCCGGCACAAGCATTGGCGAAATTACCTTTCTATTTCATTGCGGAGACTGCTATTTTGAAAACATTGAAAAATGAAAAACAAAATGAAGATAAACAGTATTCTAAAACAACGTACTTGAAAGCTATCCAAGCCATACCGAAGAACCTTCGTTTGATGTACGGACATGCGTACCAAGCATACATTTGGAACTTAGTTGCTTCTAAACGTATTGAATTATATGGATTGGATATAGTTGAGGGGGATTTAGTATTTGAAGATTCACAAGAAACAATCGATGAAGACGTTGCATATTTAAATGAAGCCAATGTAAAGTCCTTAACCAAAGAAGACATCGAATCGGGTAAATATACCATATTTGATGTTATTTTACCTAGTCCTGGATACAAGATAAAGTATCCAGGAAACGAAACTTTGAAACAGGTGTATGTGGATACTATGGCTGCTGATGGATTGGATCCTTTTAAAATGCTGAGAAATCAAAAGGAATTTTCGTTAACTGGTACTTATAGAAAATTAATGGCTCAAGCTAATGAATTGTCATTTGATATCATTAATTATTCAGATGATGAAAAACCTTTGATAAGAACTGATTTGGAATTATTACAAGCCAAGAAGGATGGACAAGAAGTTGATAGAATTGTTGAGAGTGAAGGTGAAAAGTTGGCTGTTGTATTGAAGATGCAATTAGGTGTTAGTTCTTATGCAACCATGGCCCTAAGAGAGTTCATGAGAATTGATACTACAAGAAAATTTTGAACAAAGTAAATATATATTACCAATATCTAGACACGCAAAAATCAATCTAATAAAAACGAATACATATATATAGAAAAAGAAAAGAAAAGAAAATTATTTAATTAAGGAAGAAATATAAGTAACCACTTTATCAAAAACAAAATTATTGTTCACTTGATAACCCATAACATAGACCATAAAGAAAATTGTTAATATAGTAATCAATGTCGGTATCCAAAAGAAAATCAACATTTTATCATTCTCCACGGATTTACGTGGATGATTCACATAAGTAACAACCATATCTTCAGAGGAATCTGAAGTGACACCTGCATCAGGTTCGAGACTTATTTCAGGTATTAGTTTAGATTTTGAACCTGCACCATTAGGGAATATTGATTTATACGATGGAATCACTTCACTATCAGCAAAATATTCTTCTTCTTGATCTCCAAAAATTTCTGAAGTCTTCATACCTGAGAATTTTCTTAAATCATCAGGACTGTTTGTTCTGGATTCAAAAAATTCAACCAATTTATTCAATTTGGCCATGGATTTTTCATCATTCTCATCAGCTAAAAGTGAATTGGACATAACATTATTTTCAGGACTAGCAAATCCAGTATTAGTTCCAGTAGTGCTGCCACTTCCCAAAGTATTGTCGGTACCAACTATTCTCTTTGCTATATTCTTTGCATCTTCTAATTTACCATTCAATTTTAATCCGACGATTTGTAATGCTAATTCGATTAATTGACGATCACTATCATCGTTATATGTAAAGATCTGTTGTTGTTGTGGACCTCCAAGTAATGAAGCATCAACGTTTTCAAAAGTAACCAATACTTGTCCAGGTTGAGCTGCTGGTGGTAAATAAGTAACTATTGTAGTTTCTGACCAACAATGTGTTGCTAAAGCTTGATTGGCACCAAATTTAACCAGTAAACCTGGACGAAAATTAAAACCCAATATTGTCACTTCAATTCCACCTCTGATCAGACCTTGAGCTGGTATGATTTTTTGAATTGATGGTAAACTCTGTTGAGGTTGTTGCTGTGGTTGCTGTAATTGGAATTGTTCAGTTAACAGTGTTTGTCGTGGCGGAGTTTGTTGTGAATCTTGTGCTGGATATGAAATTGGAGAATATCCAATAGAAAATTGAGCCAGCAGTGGTTTTGAAAAAGGACCTGAAGTTACACTTTGACTAATTGCTGAGGTGTTAGTGTCACTGTTACTTAATGGTGAGTAGCCATTAAATCCATTATACATAGGATTAGTGCTGGAACTATAAGAATCATCAACAGACAACTTCTTACGTTTCACTCCTCTATTTTCAAAATCAGTAGTAGCCAAAGCTTCCGAAGCAGATTCATCTAATGAATTTGGAGATAATTGAACAAATTGGTTTATCATTGATTTATCATTATCAGAATCTGAAATTGACAATTTCTTCTTCTCCAAGTCAACCAAATTGACAGAAGAACTTGGTGCCGAATCTTTCAGGTTCTTTTTTCTATCCATAATCATAATTGGAGAAGACATTTGCTTTGCAACAACTTGTCCCAGTTGATTTCTGATAACAACTAATAATTTGAATCCACTTTGTTCTTTATGATGTCTACAATAACAAATAATTCTAGCCGATAATTCTAATACCCCAGATTGAAAAGAAACCAACTCCTTATTGTTCATGATTATAGCTTTCTTCTCTTGAACAGAATCCCAAACCGCTGATTTTTCTTCACCTCCTTTACCACGAGATGCTCTCTTTTGCTCTCTTTTAACACATCTTGAACAAACAGCACACGATTTATTATCTTTAGTAAGGATATATGCATCGAGTTCCAAAATGTGTTTCTTTAAATTATCGGCAATAGTATGGAATGGTTGCTCCAAACATAATTTTTTCTTCGATATAATATCAGGAGGGATATGAATATAATAGTTTGGAAATGGTGCATTCAATGATAATGTCATTTTGATTTGAGTTTCGACTCTTGAATATGATGGCAACCCAGAGATACTTAAATTATATGGTAAATTTTTCATTGCTTCTGGTGAAAAGTCTAAATATGATGTAGGAACTTCTATAGTTGATTCTGCTGGTCCTGATTTAGAGCCAAATTTCAATTTTTCTATATCATTTGTTATTGAAGTTTCAGTTTCTTCAGGGAAATAAAAGAATTCATTAAACTCATCCAAAAAAGTCAACGGGTCTGTCATGACTGTTGTATCGACAAAACGGTTAAACAATACAACAACTATTTGTAAGATCTTAGAATACTAGATGAAATAACTAAGTTGAGTAGTTTGAATAGTTGTTGATGCAAGGGATCTTTAAGGGTTGTTAATGTCTGTGTGTGTGTATGTGTGTGTGTGTGTGTGTTAAATTTTTTTTTTTTTGTTGGTTAAAATTTTTTGTTGGTAAAAAAATAAATAAATAAAAAAAAGGAGAAATATAATTTAGACACATGGGCACTACTACTTACATATCATAATCCAATAGTACTGTATTAAGTTGTAATCTTATAAATTGCTTTTTAAGAATCAATTCCTGTCATCCAAATAGAAAAGCTATCGAAAGAAATAATGCTTTCAGGTACCGTAGAAATGGGTTTACCCCTCTTCTAATAACTGCGGCTTCCTACAAATCCTTTTTTTTCAAGATCCTTACATCTCGGAGCATAATCAACTGAATATATGTTTACTAAAGGATCATTTTGGTGATAAACTTGCTGAATTTAAAGGGATTTCGGAGTAAAGAACATAAGCCAATAGTTGCAGATCATTCGACGAAGCTTTAACAACTCTGAATCAGAAATTGCTCCAACTAATAGGCACAATTGTAAAGATATAACTTTGTAAAAGGAAAAGCTTTACAACTTTCAAGGTATGACTTGATGTGTCATTGCTTCTAGTAGCAAATTGAATTTGCCACTATTATTTTATCACAAGCAATCTTTCCTGTGATACCAATCTTAATCACCGAAAACAGATTAACTGCAAATTGAAAAAAAAAAAAAAAATTACAGTAAACGTTTGTACTTTTGTGGCAATTAACTCAAGTATGTGTGATCCTAATTTAAAATTTGTTGGGAGTCGTGTGCTTTGGGTAGTAGTGTCGATGTGCTCAATATTTTTTTTCTTTGTAGAACGCAATGGAACAACCAACAAGAGAAGAAAAAATTAGCTTTCAACTGTGTTTTTGATAAATCAATTACGACAATGCCAAAGAATACATTATATGTCACAGGATTTTCAAGAGAATCCAAAGCAGCCGATTTAGCTCCTGATTTTGAAAAGTATGTATCAATGAAGTTATGAAGTTTTTGAATTATTCATGGGGTATTATATTCTCTATATTTTCTTACTTTTTTAACTAGGATTTTAGTTTGTGATAAGAGATTGAAATCAAGATCATCTTACAGATGAGATTTTCCTCCCCACTACATCTCGAGTCCAATAATTTCCTCCTCCTCCTCCACCTCCTCCTCCTTCAAATAAAAACGATGAGTTATCTTTTTCCTTTCCCATCCTAATCTTTTTCATCAATCATTTGATCCATCATTTCTTTTCCTTCCCTCCTTTGAATGCACCACTTCTTTTCCTTGCTTCCTTTGATTCCCTTACTTCCTTTACTTCCCTTCCCTTATTTGCCTTCATCCCTTACTTGCCTTCAACCCCCTCCTTCTTCTTCCTTTCCATAACCACCAAACCATCCTTTATAACCATTCTTTTGTCTTCCCCCCCTCATTTCTATACTTCCCCCAAGATTTGACATCACTTCACCAAGTTTCAGAATCACTAACAACTATTAGATATGGAGAATTGGTTAGATTAGATATCCCACCTCCAAGATCCGATGACGGTGAAAAATATGCATTTGTGGAGTATAAAGACGCCGAAAGTTGTGAACGTGCCTTAGAATTGGATGGTAAAACTTTACCTTACACCATTAAAGATGGTTTGGTTGTTCAAGTTGCCAGATCTGATCCTTATCGCATAAGACAAGGTTTCCGTGGTGGAAGAGGTGGTTTTCGTGATGGTGGTTATGGCGGAAGAGGAGGCTACCGTGATGGTGGTTATGGTGGAAGAGGAGGCTACCGTGATGGTGGTTATCGTGACGGTGGCTATGGAGGAAGAGGCGGTTACCGTGATGGTGGCTACGGAAGTAGAGGTGGCTATGGAGGTTACCGTGATAGAAGAGATAATGGTGGCTACAGAGATGGTGGAAGAGGCGGTTATGGCGGATACCGTGACGGGGGTAGAAGAGACGGTGGATACGGTGGATATAGACGTGATGAAGAAAGAGGTGGTTACGATCGTGATGAAGGAAGAGGTGGTTATGACCGTGGTGAAAGAGAACCAAGAGGTGAAGAAAGAAGATACAGTAGATCTCCATCAAGATCTCCTCCAAGAAGAGAAAGATCAAGATCTCCAGATCGTTATTAAGTCTGTTTGTAGTATATCAAAATAAAACGAACTCCTCATAAAAAAAATAAAATAAAAAACTAAATTGTAAAAATGCCAGTATTAGGCGGATCCATAGAACCTCCCATTCTACTTGTTAATCCAACACCAAATGTATTCGGGGGACCTGTTCTTCCAGCATTTCTAATAGAAACATCACGCAAAGTAGACATAATACAAAGAAGCACATTTGAATCAATATCCACAGAAAACGTACTATTTATATCCTTACCTGGTAGGTAATGACTATCTTGATATAATTCAATTTTCCCTACTTCATTGTATTTTTTAGGTATCAAACTTGAACTTGATTGATACAATATTGCATCCTTGAATGCTCCAAAAGGTGGTAAATTATTACTGATAAACAGTGGTGTATTGACTTGAATGCTATTGTTATCTTCAGCAAAGGAATTACTAGGAACTGGGTTGATATACGTATTTGGATCATCTATACTGAATTTTACGTGATTTTTATCGTCAAAAGATTTACGTTTCATAATTAGTCCCGTGCTTGGTTTTTTATTGATTATGTTATCTACCAAAGAAGGCTTGTCGTCGTCAATGACAAGCAATCTCATGTGAGGGTTATAATGTTGTAAAACTCCCAGAAGAACAGCCGGTCCAATCACTCTAAATCGAGTTTGTTTGTAAATAAAGTCGGCAAAGGGTCGGTAATTGCTTTGGAACATGACAATTTTAAAACTTGGTCCATCATTTGGAAAAAATTCAAAAATGAATCGTCTATACGGTTGGAAGTATTTGGAATTAACTTGACAGAAAGTAAAAGTTTCGAATTCCATTTCTTTATTTTCGTTGGTTGTCCCTTGTTGTGTTGGCTGGGGTGGTAATGGCACTTCTCTATATTTTTTGAATATTATCAATGGGGTGTTCTTCCTGAAGGATGATAAATAAGGTGTCTGTACTTTAAATAAAGGTAGTCCCAAACCTTTCAACTTCTGATCTAATGGTATAATATGTGGTCTATCATCAACAATAACATCATCTTCTACATCGACATCTTCTCTTCTAGTATTTGAAGATACCTTTTTAATAGTTCCTTTTTGATCATATACAAGTATCAGATTCTTTCGTTCCTTTTTGACATTAGATCGCAAATGCTTAAAAAGTTCAAATGATTCATTGCTAGCGAAAAGATACATGTTATGTTTTAACATCCCACCAACTATAATAAACAGTCTTTTGACAGTAAAATCAGTAAGTTGTTTCTGCATGATTTTGAAAGAACCTATTGCAAACGTTTCAACAGGTATATGTGTTTCATCAAATATTGTTGCAGTATCATCAAAATCATCTTCACTCATAATAGGTTGGGTGTGAATATCATTAATTGGACCATTTGTACTGTTTCCATTGCTCTCTCTATATCTCCTTTCTTCAATCATCCGCATTTGTCTAATCACAAACGGTAGATACATTGTAAAATTATCAACATAACTTTCTTGTAATTCCAATCGATGATTTCTGTCAACGTATAAAGTATCGGTTTCAGATAGAACAGCAGATATATTGCTCCGCGTAGTGGTCAATGGGGATAATTCATCATCTGAATGGCTGGAATTACCATTATTGTTGCTTACTGAGTGTAAAATTTCATAATTTATCATTGGATTGGGCTGACTATATCGTCTCCCCACATTGGTATCATGTGAAGGCGGATCATTTGTTGGTGTCCGTGTAGTTGAATTGGATCGTATTTTTTTAAACATACGGAAAAGAGTCTCCTTTGTTTTCTCGGCTTTTAAGTAATTAACGAATATGAATTACTATATCTATATTCCCCGTAATTCGGTATTGTTATTGTTGATGTTTGGTTGAAAACAACAGCAAATTAATTTTTATCTGGAATTCAAGTATAACGTTTACCTAAGATAAGGCTGACGCACAGTAAAGATTTACAGCTCTTGAAGCAATTACACGACCTCGAGTACACCCGTACTCGTGACCTCTTAACGGCTCAAAAATCATCAAGATTCTTCTAAAAAGAAAGACTCTACAGACAACCCTGTTGAAGTTAAAAAATATATACTTGTAGTTAGAGAGTATCCTGGATTCGCCCCAAATATCGTATGAGGATGAAAGATGGTGAGCACCGCAACTTCTCGTAGCTGATGAGCAATTACACTGAATGGTTTGCAATAACGACAAGTAAGGCTAGATATGATTTCATTTTAAGTTAATTTTGGAGCATTCCGCAGTTGATAATTAGATCTTGTCATATCTTGGCGATTGTGAAAAATTTGTTCGCTAGTGAGAATTTTTTGATGGCCGAATTAAGTCAGAAAAAAATTAGGTACTGTCTCATGTCTCGTGCGAAAAATGCTCTGAGAAAATTGTGCTATTTCGAAATCATTTTATTTCGAAGGAAAGGTTCATACAGTCTTAATTTGTTGTTCACATTAGTTCTATAACTCCAACAACAGACAAGTACACAGAAGTGAAGCTAATTTCCTGTAACTCCATACTACTGTTCCGCAACACGCAATAGGCAACTCGCATACTCGAACAAAATTCACGCGAATTGGAATTGTGGCTTTTCCTCCAAGAAAAAAAAAAAAAAACGAATCAAACAGACACCATCAACACTACGAAAAATTCATAATGCCACAGTTCATCGTTTTATACCCGAGATTCATATAGCAACTCCGTTGACAAATAATGATTAGAAATTTCGCAATCAGATTTTCTTCGGATCTTTTATAAACAATAACCTTCGCCCGGTAAAAAAAAAAAAAGAGACAAACTTTAACTTTCCTAACAATGACAACCAATAAAAGACAAAAACTCGAAAGAAAGCCAAAGCATCTTATTCTCAATGCCTTTGACATGATGTGCCCATCACTTCAAACCGCAGGCTTATGGAAACACCCAGAAGACAAGTCCCGTGATTACAATAGCATTGAATATTGGACCAATTTGGCCCAATTATTAGAAAAAGGTAAATTTAACGCTCTTTTTATTGCTGATGTTTTGGGCGGATACGATGTTTACAATGGACCTCGTAATTTGACTGCTGCTGCTAAATCCGGTGCTCAATGGCCGATCAATGACCCCCATGCTATAATTCCTGCTATGGCAGCAGTTACTAAAAGTTTATCATTTGCTGTTACTTCTAGTACTGTTAGTGAGGCTCCATATCATTTTGCTAGAAGATTGGCTACGTTAGATCATTTGACAAAGGGTAGAATTGGATGGAATATTGTTTCTTCTTATTTGGATTCAGCTGCTAGAAATTTATTAAATGGTGGTCCATTACCAGAGCATGATGAACGTTACGATAAAGCTCAAGAATTTTTAGAAGTAATTTATCAATTGTTTTTATCTTCATGGGCTGATGATGCTGTTCAAGTCAACAGGAAAACAAAAGTGTTTAGCGATCCTGAAAGAATTAGAGAAATCAATTATGAAGGTAAATATTATACTGTTCCTGGTCCAAGCATTACTGAGCCTACACCACAAAGATTACCAGTCATTTTGCAAGCAGGTGCATCTAAAAAAGGATTAGAATACGCTGCTAGAAATGCTGAGGCTGCATTCATCAACGGGATGACGCCGGAGGGATTAAAAGTTAAGATTGATAAATTAAAAGAGTTGGTCAAAAAGAATGGACGTAACCCAGATGATGTCAAAGTATTGTCATTGGTCACGGTTATAGTTGCACCTACACACGAAGAAGCAATTGCCAAATACAATGAATATAAACAATACACTGATCCAGAAGGTGCACAAGCATTATTTGGTGGTTGGACTGGTATTGATTTGAGCAAATATGGTTATGATGAAGAGTTGTCTCATGTTGAAAGTAATGCTGTTAGAAGTTTTGTTGAAAGTTGGACAAAACCTGTTCCTGGAGAAGATCCAAATACTAAGAAAACCAGGTCAACTATTGTTAATCAATTAGAAATAGGTGGGTCTGGGATATTGATTGTTGGCGATCCTGAAGAAGTCACTGAAGAATTGATTCGCTGGCACGAAATTTCCGGAGTGGATGGATTTAATTTCACTTATGCGGTTACACCAGGAAGTTTTGAAGATTTAATAGAGTACGTCATTCCATTGCTTCAACAAAAAGGTTATGCTCAGAAAGATTACCCTAAAGAAGGGCTTACCTTTAGAGAAAACCTTTATGGTGTCGGTAATACTTTTTTGAAACCTGATCATCCAGCTTATAATTTGCGATGGAAATCAGGTGAGTCAAAAGAAAAGTTTGAAGAGAAGTTAAAAAAAGCATTAAAGGAAAACTTTTCAAATGTATAGGCTATTGGTCCGTTTATAGAGAATAATACTTTAATAAATTTCGAAATAGATGGATACATATCACTAACAGAAACAATTTAATAAACAATTAGACTCAGCTTATCTAAGTTGGGTGTCTTGATTAAAATTTTGAATGGTGACTCAGAAGTAGCCTCTACCAAGTAAACTATAGTTGATTTCAAGTTTGACATCTTGCAAATACTATTTCTGCCGTTATACTGCTTTGATTCAATATTCAAATTGCGCAAATGTTTTAATTTTTCACTGATTGGGACAAATGTTTCATCCAAGGTTAAGTTTTCCAATGTTTTTGGAAGCAACTCTTCCAATTCTTTAACCTTGTTATATTTTCCAGCTCTTTCAAACTTTGAATGCAATTTTAAAGTACCAATATTAACTTTTGTAGAAAAATCAACTAAAAGGCGATACATTGCCTTTTCACTGAACCAATCTTCAAGATGAACTAGTCCTACTTCCCTTAAAAAATTTCCATACTCTTTATAAAAACGTTTCAACATAGCTTGAGCAGATACGGTGTTGTTGACATTATTTTTCAACCCTCCTGGTTTGATTATAGAGTTATTTAGCAAATTTTTAAATTTCACTCTCATGTTTTGTGGATAAATATTTAAGCTCTTATAGAAGTTAGTTAATTCCTCCATTGAATCAAAGTACATGGATTGGTAGCACTCACTTTTAAAGTCGGAAACACATATAAAATGGCTGGAACAATGCCTGTGATAGTCCAATGTAACATCACC
>JAKTXM010000378.1:0-25145 GCA_030582575.1 Candida buenavistaensis | reverse complement strand
TACTCAAATAAAAAAATAAAAAAAATAAAAAAGTACTGTGTCGTCATTTAGTTAATCTAATAATAATAATAATAATACTCTCTACAATTTAGTATCTTTAAATCTCGGTAATGGAACAGATTCATAAACTCTTTCAAATAATTTATCATCTGGTACTTGTCTAGTTTGCATATATCTAGTATCAACAAATGAATCATCTAATTGATCAATAGAAGTAGCACCTAATAATCTCATATCCATTATCATTTCGTCTTTCAATAATTGGATTGCTTTATTAACACCTGTATCTCCATATGTTGACATGGCATATAAAAATGGTCTACCAATACCAACTCCCTTGGCACCTAAACAAATTGCTTTTAAAATATCGGTCGACCTTCTAATACCTCCGTCAATATAAACTTCAAAATTATCAGCCAATCCCCTTTCTTTTAATATTGGCATTAATTCAGCCAAAACTTCTAAAGGAGGTGGTGAAAATTCCAATTGTCTACCTCCATGATTACTCAATACAATACCTGCACATCCATGTTCAGCTGCCAAAATGGCATCTTCTACTCTTTGAATACCTTTTAATAAAATTGGCATTTTAGTAATTGATTGAAACCACTCTAAATCTTTCCAACTTAAACTAGTATCAATGAATGAAGAAATTGCTCTTGCAGCACCTTGAGATCTATCAGCTTCTTCGTCATCACCTTGAACATGACTTAAATTATTAAAGTTTTTAGTCTTCATATCCTTTTCTCTTCTACCTAATTGAGGTGCATCAACAGTTATGAATAATCCCTTGATACCTCTTTCTTCAGCATGTTGAATGATTTTTTTAGTGATTTCACGATCGGAATTAACATATAATTGAAACCATTGGGTTTGATTTGGTTTTGATTCATCTACAATCTCATCAAATGAACAAGATGCTAAAGTAGGAATCATTTGAATTATATCTTGTTTTTCAGCACTTCTAGTTAATACTCGTTCACCTTCTGGATGTCCTAATTTACCCAATGCCGTGGCCGTGATATATACTGGAAATGAAACTTTTGTACCTAACATCTTTGTTGATAAATCAATATTTGTAACATCGACCATAACTTTTGGTTTGAAAAATACTCTTTGATAACTCAAAGTATTCAATCTAAATGTAGCTTCACCTTCTGCTGAAGAAGAATAATATGCCCATCCAATAGGTTCCATAGTATGACGTGCAACGTATTCGAAATCATATAAATTATAAATTTGGGAAATGTCAGGTTTATTTTTAACCATTTGACGACGGTTAAGTTCTTCTTCAGTAGGTGGATCATCATCATCATCATCGTCGTCGTATTCATTCTCCTCCCGGTTAACAGATTGTTGTACCACAGTAGTGATTGGAGCCTTGTCATCTTGTTCATCATACTCAACATCAAATTCGTCCACAACTTCTTTATTTCCCTTCTTATTCTCCTCCTCCACACTCACTTTTTGAGCAGATACACCTGAGCCACCACTATTCTTGTTCTTTTTCTTCTTTTCAACTTCTCCCTTATGATACTCCGACAGTAAGTATTTCGTCAAGGTGTCCCCAGGATGAATGGGATCAAAAGCTTTTGTGGCATCTTTTCCGGCATATTTCATAATTATGGCTGATCCACCAGGATGTTCATCGATAAAATCACTCAAATCATACGCTTTATCATGAATAATCACCCAACAATCGTCATGTTTATTATGTTTAGATACTTCTTCTAATGAAAGTGGCATAGCTAGAGTTCTATTTTTTTAAAAAAATAAAATTAATAAAAGGTAGGGTGTGGGGTTCTTTAATTTTTTTTTTTTTTGTATATATGTATGAATGTATATATATATATATATTACCCAATCGTATTTTGCTTATTTGATATCAATTGCACGAATGGGGAAACTAAATCCCCTTAATTACACAAAAAAATAAAAATGATATTTCTCTTTACACCACATTCACAAAATTGTTTTATACTTGCCCTATTAACTGTGGGGGGCAGGAGAAAGGGGGGAAGTAAGACGCGAAACTTCGGATCAAATAGATGTTTTTAATAGGGAAGAAGTTTGGCCACTCCACCACCCCACCCCACCAACACCAACACCAACACCATCCGAAAACTAACTATAATCAAACTCAAGAGACGCTAATGTCTTGTTCACGTGACTTCATAATTTTTTATTTTTTGTTATTAAATAAAATAAATAAAAAGATTGTATTTACTGTAATCCAAATTCAATAGTATCAAAACTAAAAATACTATTAAATGTAGACCCATTTTCATTAACCATTGAATTAAATAACGAAGGGTCTAATAAATGTGAAGCAGACGTTTGTGGTATAGAATACTGTTCAAGAAAAGTTTGTTGTTGCTGTTGTTGTTGCTGTTCTGATGGTGGTACTGAAAGTGGATTTTGTTCATACAATACGTTGTTTGGTACCATATCTGGTTCAAACAATGTATCTACCATTTTAATAAATTGATTATTTTGTAACATGTTTCCAATATCTTCATAAGCAAAATTTTGACCCGATATATTTCCTTCATGGGGCCCTTGCTCTTGTTGCGGTAGAAATGGTGGCGCGCAATATTGAGGTTGCGGTAATGGTTGTTGAATTGGTCTTGATTGTTGAGCTTGCCATCTATGTTGTTGCTGCTGTTGCTGCTGTTGCTGCTGTTGCTGCTGTTGCTGCTGTTGCTGCTGTTGTTTTTTTTCTTGTGGGAATGAAAGTGGTTGAGGTAATTTTTGTTTTGATTGGCATTTTTGTTTTTCATATATTTGTGATTCCATTTTTTGCATCAATTCATTTAATTCTTTATATTTTTTTTCAAATTGTGTATAAACTCTTTTACAAATTATCCAAATATCTGGTTTAAGAGTTTTATTCATAGAATAAATAAAAAATTCCAATTGTTTTAAAAATTTAGAACTTTGATCGAAATTTGTTTCTATAGTATTTGAAATTTGAGCAATTAATGCTTGAATCAATAATACTATAACATAATAAACAACTATATTTAATAAATGTTTATCATCTGGAATTAATCTAAAAATAATTTCAATTTCATCAACCGTTTCTTCAAATGTTTTAATATCTGATCCAATGGGTAATTTTAAAAATGGTTTATTGAGTATCATAAAAATCAAATAATATGCAAATTTCATCAGATGATCAATAGATAAATCAGGTGCAGTTTTTAATAATGTATTATTATCCCAATAAAAATCTTCCAGTAAATTTTTCCTCCATAAAATTAATTCTTGATTGTATGATTGAAATAATTTATAACGATGCAAGAAATTTTTTTTACTAGTTTCTGAATCTGTAAATGGTAAAATTTCATAAAGTGAAGCAATCATTGGTTGAGAAGCTATAATTAATTTCATAAGAGGTTTCAATTTAGGATTATAAATACAATTGGCTTCACGAAATACCATATTGACATTAGGAGGTGCAAATAACATCGTCATACGACCAAAAATCAAACCTGCATATTTATCAATGATATAACTTCCACAAAAAACTAAATTTTTTAAATCATTAACGTCTTTATCAGGTCCATCTTTAATAAAATTATCAAAACCTAAATCTAATCCCATACGTAATGCATATCCTGATAATTGCCATGCTGTAGTTAATTCTCCTAAAGATAATTCAATTAATGCACAAATTAACATGGCTTGAACTCTGGGATATGAACTATCATTAAATAAAACGTTACCTGAATAATCAATAAACATTTCATTTTTCAGTAATATTAAAAATTTTTTACAATCTCCTAAATCTTTTGAAAAGGAAGCACCAACGGAAATTATTGCTAAAATTAATTCTAATGATATAAAATTATTTTCGGGAAATTTATTAATTAAATCATTAATTTTTGATAAATTGTTTCGATTAAGACATATATCATTATATAATTCGGATGTTCTCTGTTTATTTATCAAATAACTTAATATTGGTCTATCAAAATAAAGAAATGCTAAATCAAAATAATTTCTTGCTTCTAAAGATGTTATTAATTGAATAGTTTCAAATTTTCCTTTTATAATATTATTATTATTAGTAGTAGTATTAGTAGTAGTAGTAGTAGTAGTAGTTCCTTGATTTATTTCAGGTATACTAGTTAATTTTACCAGTTTAACATTATTTCCCCATTTTTCTTGAATTTGATTTGCATTCATCATCATTGATTCATCTATATCATATATTGAAGATGCTCCAAATGCCATGTTTGATTTTCCACTAGGTCCACGATAAAATTTGGGGGTGAAATCAAAATCTTGTCTTGGTTGAGGTGATAATGTGGGTAGACTTGATGCAGTTGCTGGTAATTGTGGTGCTGGGGTTCTATTAAATGATGCATATTTTGGTGCTCTAGGAGACAAACTTTGAAGTTGCGAATAATAATTTAAAGATCTTTGTTGTTGTGGCTGTGCTGGTGGTTGTGGTTGTGGTTGTAGTTGTAGTTGTAGTTGTAGTTGACCTTGTACCGTAGGTGAAGTTTCAGTAAATTGTCTAAAATTTGGAGATGATATTTGGTTTATTTGGGATTTCAGATTATGACTCACAGTTGAGCTTCTTCTTGAAATTGAAGATGTTGTTGAAGGAGATGATTTAGACAGTAGTGATGCTTCTTCTGTTTTCATTGCTCTTACCGGTTTATTTGCAAGTTCATTTAATTTAAGTTGTAGTAATTTTGGATCACCTCTTAATTCTAATAAAGTTTGTAGTTGTTGTTCTATTTCTTGTTTTGCAACTTCCAATCCAGATATATAATCTATTGAATAACGCTTTTTTCTTCGATCAACTTCTGGATATGTACATTCTTGATTTCTTTTGACACAATTTGTACAAGGGATATTTCCATCGCATCTTCTTTTGATTGTTCGGCATAAAGTACAACTTTGATAGTATTAGTATAAAATCAATGATATTAAGTGGGGATGGTGAAGTAAAGAGATATATTTGTTGATACATACGATGTGCTTCTTCTTTTCTTGATATTACTTGCATCTCCATGTACGGCAAACCCCAGATTAGTTTGGTCTTGAGACTGCATTTGCTGCTGTTGTTGGTGGTGTTGCAGTTGCTGTTGTTCCATTTAATTAATATCACTTTTTAGATATTATAATCAAGACTATATATATATATATATATATATATATATATGGAAAAGAAAAGGTATTAAAAAGAGAAAGAATTAGCCATTTATACCTGTTGATTATTTGGAAATTAAACAATTTATATATTTAATTTTTATTTTTGAAACTGTATTCTCTTTTTGTGCGCCTTGCACTGAATATGAAAGAAGAAAAAATATACTATCAACCATGAACTGTAAAATATTTACACCATAATGTTACATCATGTATTAATTATGTCCCAAATAGTATACTATTAGTATATAGAATATAAATATATTTATTCCTTTAAAAATCCATTTCAAATTTTTTTTTCTAATAATTATAGATGACAACAACAACAACAACAACAAAATGCAAGTTTGTGGTTCATTTTAACATTAACAAAATTAAATTTTATGTTGATTATATTCTACAAACCGGTTAGTTCAAACGGCATCAGAAATGGAACTAGAAAGAAAAAGGAGGAGCGGAATAGGGGGAGGGCGGGGGGAGCTTGAATGAAAGTTAACAAGATTAATTTACGAAGAAACCAGGTATTTTGTGGTTTGTTCACCAGATTTGATTAGAGTATAGTATACATCGTTCATGTAAAATCTATCTATTTATTCTAAACGTAATGTGATATGATTTTACATAAATACAAGATATGGTATTATAATTTTCGTTAAAAAAAAAAAGAGATTATGTAATACATATGTAAAAGTGGAGGGGTAATAAATAATAATAATAATAATAATAATAATGAATCTACCCCTCACCTACATACCCACACACACGCACACACACACACACACTCTCTCTCTCTCTCTCTCTCTGTTTGTTTGTTTGTTTGTTTTTGTTTAAATGGGGGAGATACTTCTCCATCCCTTGTCCCTTCTCCTTTCTCTGAATTTTATAATTTTAAAAACCCTTTCAACTTTTTAAAATTATTGTAATATTAATATTGACTCTCAATTGAATCTCAAATATGAAAAGTTTTAAAAAAAAAAAATAAAATAAAAAAAAAAAAGCAATTTAGACCATTCTGCTTTTTTTTTCAATTTATAAGAAAGCAATCTTAACTTCGTATTCTAAGATTTAGAAAGTGTGATATTATTGTTAAAATATATTAATGGGTTAAAATGGTTTGTATACTTTGTATATTATTTATTGCGTTTTTTCTTGTCAAGGTTAAACAGATATTGAAATGTTTTCTTTATTTGAGAACTTGCAATCCATGTATAATACGAGACAAAAAGAGAAAAAGAGTAAGAGAGTCTAGAATCAATTCAATTCAATTTGGCACCATGTATGTCTGTAAATTAAATTAATATTAATATTAATCACCCCATAATCACTTATACACACATACACACTTATACACCTGTACACATACATTTAAGTACACAATCAAATATTGGAATTTAATATAAGGTTAAATTCAAGTAATTGGTACCATTAAGTGGTTAAAATTTTTAATGGTAGATTTATTAAATTAATATTGTATTTCACTTTGTTTCTTTTTTTTTATTTAATCTTTCGTTCATTTGCTTTGTTTTCTCTCGTTCATTAAGATAACCTTACCCCCCCTTCATCTCCTGGCCCCCTTCTTCTCTCTGGTCCTCTTTCTTTTAAATTATTGTTTTGTTTTGTGTCTTTTTAAAAGCTTAATTTTAGTCTTTATTATTTTCTTTTGTTTAAACAACTCCAGTTTTTATTAAATTGAAATTATGTCAATGATCTGCGGAGCATAAGAAGAAGAAAAAGAAAGTAACCATAGGATGATTTTACTAACGTGCAATACGATTAATCTAATATATATATATATATATATAGGAGCGGAATTCCTTTATTAGACAAAGAAAGAGAAGAGAGTTTAAATTTGACATTTTTGAGTAATCTTATGATATCATAATTTAATTTAATTTAATACACAATAAAAGAATTCTACAATCAATATCGATATTATATACTAGATACTAGTGATAATAATAGATTTAATTAAAACTTGAATGAATGAATAAATAAATAAATAAATAAAGAAGAATAAGGAGAATAAGTATTGTACCTGATATACTCAACAAAAAACAAAAAAACATTAAACAGCAACAAAAAAGCGAAAAAAAAAAAAAAAAAAAAAAAAAAAAAAAAAAAAAAAAAAAAAATAAAAAAAAAAAAAAAAAAAAAAAAAAAAAAAAAAAAAAAAAAAAAAAAAAAAAAAAAAAAAAAAAAAAAAAAAAAAAGTAGAAAGAGAGAGAGAGAGAGAGAGAATCTTATGTAACACAGAGACAGAGTGAACTTCAAACTAAAACTAAAAAAAAAAATAAAATAAAATAAAATAAAATAAATATATATTTCATTTTCTTTAATATCTACTTGTTAAAGTATATAATACTAGTCTTTCTTTCTTTTTTTATTTTCTAATCTGTTATCTCATTCATTTATACATATACATATATATTAATAATGGGTAATAATACTTCAACTGGAAACTACAATTCTACTAGTCTGAATAAACGTCATTCAAGTGGAAACGATTCAATTCGAAAATCAACAGCTTCTGCAAACTATAATAATATCAACATCGATAATTTCAATGATAATAAAGTAAGAAAATCGACTGCAAATAAAAACATTAATTCCTTAGATGAAGAATTTAGTGATTTGATTTTACATCAAGTTATTAAAAATCCAACTGATGGTTCTCATCAACTGAGTATGAACACACTACTGCCACAACAACAACAGCAACAACAACAACAACAGCAGCAGCAACAAAAAATTAATAATAATAACATCCCTTCCGGTAATCAATTTAGTAATGATTTGATTGAAGATGAATTTAATGAATTAAATGAAGGAGTTGTGGAAACTGAATCAGGTTCACTCATGAGAAATATTATTCCAGATGAAGGGTTTGAAAATGATCCAAATTCTACTAGATCTAGTAATAGTTCAAATGAAGCTTATCATACTATGACTGATGATATGGAAATAGATGAGCCGTTTCCTCATGATGATGTTGATGTTGATGTTAATGTTGATGACGAGGAAGCAGAAGAAGAAGAATATCCAAATAGATCGGAAACACCTACTCCAGACCTTACTAAAGTTGATTTTACTAAAATAATTAGTCAAAAACCTATAGTATCAGATGAAGAAGATGATGATGGAAAAGTGATTAATTCAATTCCTCCGCCTGCACAAATGATGTCAGCAGCATCAATTGCTAGAAGTTCTCATTCCCAGTCGCCAAATTTTGACCACCAAAAAATGTTGCAACACAGACAGAGACAATATAATCAAACTACCCTGTCTCCAGAAAATTATAGTTATAATAATAATAACCCTCTGGGAAGACCATCCAAAATGATGAAAACAGATCATCATCATCATCATCATCATCATCATCATCATCATCATCGTCGTCGTATTCAACAACAACAACAACAACAACAACAGCAACAACAAACTCTAATTCCTATAGAAATCAAATGGGTTAATGTCACAAAAGAACCAATACAAAAAATTTCAATAATTGGTTCTTTTTCTAATTGGAGAGATGTTATTAAAATGTACCCTTTACCTACTCATCCAAATGAATTTGTTACTACAATTAATTTACCACTTGGTGTTCACAAATTATTATACATTATTAATAATGAATATAGAGTAAGTGATCAATTACCAACAGCTACCGACCAAGAAGGTATCTTTTTTAATTGGTTTGAAGTTATTGATGATACTCATTTATTTAATCATTCTTCTAATCAACCCAATCATATTGGTGCAAGTACTGATTATGATGCTAATATTATTAAGTATGAAGGAACAACAACCACTACTAAAGTTCCTATTAATTCAAATTCAGTTCCTAAATATGAATATCAACAACAGCAGCAGCAGCAACAACAACAATCACAATCACAATCACAATCAGCTAGACCTGCTGGTAAAAATGATGTTGATAGAATTAATCAAAAAGAAAATGATTTATTGTATAAAATGAGTAAAGAAGCATCAGCAGATTTTGAACATGTTGAATATATAGAAGATACTCAACAAATAGCATCAATAACACCAACTCCAACTCCACCTCCACCAAATTATAATCCAACAAATGGTAGCAACATGTCATTTGATAATTCACCATATCAACAATATGAATTATCAAATAGTTCAAGTTCATTTTTAAATGACACAGAAATTATTAAAAAACCAATAGAATATTCCTCAGAAATTCCAGAAATGTTTGTAAATTATGATTATTTTAAATTAAAACCTGAAGATTACGAATTACCTGAACCACCTCAATTACCACCCCATTTAAATAATGTATTATTAAATAAAATGTCAGCATCAACAGCAGCATCGGCAAGTACAAGTTCAAGTATAAACAACAACACCTCATCTTCAACAACTTCAGCATCAACAACTTCATCATCAATAACTGGTGTTGGTGGCAGTGGTGGTAATATTAGTAATTTACCCCTGAGTTTCAAAGATGCATCAACAAGTTCAAGCGGTTCAAATTCAATAAAGAGACCACCATTAAGACGTGCAGATAGTTCATATTACGCATCTAGTAAAGATGCTTATCATTTACAAATCCCAAATCATGTCATATTGAATCATTTAATGACTACAAGTATTAAAAATGATGTGTTGACTGTAGCTTGTATAACTAGATACCTGGGTAAATTTGTCACTCAAATAATGCATTCCCCAGCTGATACTTAGATATATGTATGTATATTAATATATTAATATATGCGTTTGATTTTATTTTTTTGCGTTTATTCATTCATTCATTAGTAAATTACATATTATACATAATAAGAGCAAGGGTAAACAAAAACTAATAATAATAATAATAATAATAATAATAATAATAATAATAATAATAATAATAATAATAATACATAATTAGCAAAATAGGAGTCAAAGTAATAGCAAAAAGAAAATTTTTTTTTTTTTTTATTTAGAAATCAATTGATTATATCTGCTGATCTTTGTTTTAAACGACGTTCTCTTCTTAATCTAGTTTGCATCAAACTATAACTACCTCTTCTAATGATTACTTCTAATTTAAAAGTATCAATTTCGGGATAAAATACAGAAGTATAAGAATATAATTGTTGAATTAAAGCTTTTCTTTTTTCTTTATCAGTATCTCTAATCCAAGTTTGATAACCTAATTGAAAATCACAAAAATTTCCAAACATTTCTAATATATTCAATTCAATTAATTTAGTTAATCCAATTGCATATTGATGTAAATCAAGAATTTTAGATAATTCATAAATATTCAATCGAGAATAATATCTATCATTTTTAACTTCTAAATCTTTAATCATGGTTGTTGATTCTTCTTTAATTTGTTTCTTATGGGGTTGTACTCTAAATGGTCCAAGATCTCCATTACTATTTGGTCGATTAGGACATTTAGCAAGATTGTTTTTTTTAATATTATAATTCGTAATTTGACCTTGTGATAATTGAAATTCACTTTCTTGCTTTAATATATTTAAAGGAACAAATCTTGTTTCTGAAAGTGCCATAAATTCGGTTGTAAATGGTAATGGTAAAACTTTGGGCCCAATATCATATATTTCACTACAATTGGCAACAATTCTTCTTGATATATTTCCTCCTTCACTTAAAGAAGAACTTTTCCATCTGAGATTAGCAATATGGTTTATATAATTAAATCTCTTCTTTACAAATTTGAACGTAATTGGTTTAATCATCAATTGGTGATTATTTTTATCATACTTTTTTAAGTCCTTTTCCTTTCTGATAACTTTTCTATTTGATAATTTCGGAGACTCTTGTTGTTCATCAAATTCTGGATCATCTTCTATATTGGAAATTACAATTGGTGATGATAACCCATCATTTTCCACATAATTAGTGTTTGGGGATCTTTCTATAATTACCCTTTCTGGATCTTCATCCAATTTTTGTTCAGATTTATAATTTCTAATATACTCAAAAGCAGGTTCTAATTTTCTGGTAGTAGATTGATTTTCGTTTTCATCGATCTTCAGGTATTCCAAAAAAACATTACTACTGGAACTACCATATTCCAACAATTGACTTGTTGTTTGTAATCCAATAGCAATTTCAACAGTGTGACTATTCATTCTTTCTGATTCGAGATCGTCTTGAGTTAATGTTTCATTACCAGATTGATATTGATTCTGATCTGAAGTAATTTGTGGTGATGACGATGTTGATGATGATGCTGGTGGTGGTGGTGGTGGTGACGGTAGTGGTGGTGAACTAGCAAATCCAGCAAACCTTTGATTATAATCTGCCCCAATTGCATTTATTTTTTCCTTTTGAGTGAAAAAATCACTAGCTGCTTCCAGAACATCTTGTATCAAAGCTGGATCTAAGAAATGAATTTTATCAGAAGACCAACAAATCGTGGTATGTTCTTGACAGGTAGCAACAGATTGTTGTGAAGCAATAATAGTTTCTGGTAATGGATTTGGAGAGACTTGTGATTTATAAGATGAAGATGTTGTGGTTAATGTAGTGACTGCAGTTGAAACTGAATTGGACCTTGCTTGACTAATTGAAGATGTCGTTGTGTATGATAATTGATCAAAATCTTTACTAATCAAATGAGTTGAAGACAAAATTGCATTATAATCTTGTATAAATGAAGCTTCTTGTAATTTTGTTGGATGTATAGATTTATCGGGGTATTGATTTATTGAAAACGGATATGCCAGTAATGCGTCATTTTTAGTTGTCTCGTGACCGTTATATTTTTGATAATCATCACTCAGTGGATTATTAGAACAAACCAAAAATTGATTGAAATCAAATTTATGAGAAGATGATGGCACATTAGAAGGGTATTGTTCTTCCATTGTTGGATCTATCTTGTACAATAAGTTTGTGTAATGAAGGCAAATCAGAAAATTCAGTTAAAAAAAAACTCAAGATCAAGGATACCGAAAATAAAAAAATAAAAATCAAAACAAAAAAAATAATATGCACAGATCGGAGTTCTGTGTATATTTTAATATTGATTTATATCCCCTCTTTTATAATTGATCCCTTGTATTAAACGTTTTATTTTTTTTTTCCTTTGACCTTCAGATTAGTTATGGGGTATAATAATGGTAAAACAAAAAAAAAACCCAAAAAAAAAAAATAAAAGTTAATCAGAGCGGTAATCACTTGAATGAGCCAATTGAGTATTGATTGATTAGTTATTGATTAAATTAGTTGATTGTTAGTTATTCTCTTTAATTTAAGCAATAGTTTATAAAAAAAGAAAATGGAGAAGAATTCAACTTTTTTTAAAAAATAAAAATAAGAATAAAAAAATAGAGAAATGAGTAAACATTTGGTTGTAAAAAAATAAAAAAAAATAAAAAATAAAATAAAATATAACAAACGTTTTTAGTAATATCAATCGCGTCACAACCACTTCTCCATTTAATTCATCAACAAACTTAAGTCTCCTCATTTATTGGGGTTTTAATTTTTTTTTTTTTTTTTTTTGCAACAAGATGTCTATTATGCATGGTAATGCAAACACGTTGGGTCATTTAATGTTGCACTTCTACGCTACAGATCTTATCGTAAATACACGCCCCTCGAAAGAAAAAGAATTTAACTGTGTATTATAAAATCTATATAAAAACTATCCATTCATCTTTTCGACTATATTACTAACCACTTCATCAACAGTATCACGTGAGTACTTACTAACCATCAATACATCAATTAAACTCTTTACACCAATATTAATATTATATTCAGATAATTGAGACAATATTTGTTCACGTTCTGGAACAGCCATAAATCCTAATTTATCCAAAACTCTTCCAACTTCTTCAATATGTTTAATTGGAGGAACCGGAATTGCATCATTAAAACTATCAATCAAGTTCATATGTTTAAACACTTGATATTGTGATGTGGTACCAATAATCAATAATCGTCTTCCCTTTGGTGGTTTCTTAGTCAAGTAAACCATCAACACTTGTAAAATATCGTTAGAAAATCTTGGTCCAATTGGATTATAATTGATAATATTTTCAATCTTATCAATAACTAAAACATTCAATGGAGATTTATGTACATCACGGAAAACATTATCAATTTCTTGAATTTTTCTGGTTTCTCCCATACCAACCAAAGTTTCCGCTGATAACATTTTAATAAATGGGAAATCGGAATTTAAAGCCAATGTAGTAGCAATGGCTGTTTTACCAACACCAGGTGGACCATATAATAATATACTTCTCAAATGTTCTGTATCACTAGATTTCACAACATCAATAATTGATTGACCCTTTTCAAATATATTACGAATTGTTTGATTGAATTGAATAATTCCATGTTGAGCTTGTTGTGATAAATCTTCTTCGTCGGTACCAAAAGCTGGACGGATATCATTCAAGGCTAAAAGAAAATCATCACGAGTAATCTTCATTTTAGAGATTGAATCAGCATCGATTTGAGCTAATGCACCCTTTTTGGTGTGACGAGAAATAGCGTATGATTTAGCAGAGTTACATAACCCTTCAATTTCAGCACCAGTGAAATTTTTAGTTAATGCACTCAATTCATCAAAATTAACATCTGAACTTAATATTCCATTTTCAACTAATTTCTTTGTATGAATCAAAAAAATATCCTTTCTTCCCTTTTCGTCAGGTAATGAAATTTCAATTTGAATTTCAAATCTACCTGGTCTTAATAAGGCAGTATCAATTAAATCTAAACGATTCGTCATTCCAATAACCAAAATATTATTCAATTGATCAACACCATCCATTTTCGATAACAATTGATTCACAACATTATCACCAACTCCGGTTCCATCAGATTTACCTGAACCTCTTTGTTTAAACACAGAATCCAATTCATCAAAAATAATAACATGTAAATCAGAATCTTCACCTTTCAATTTGTACTCAGCTTCAGCATCTTTAAATAAATTACGAATATTTTCTTCTGAGGCACCAACATATTTACTCAACATTTCTGGACCATTCACAATCTTTGGTTCTTTACCATTAAGCATTTTAGACAATTTACGAGCAATCAATGTCTTACCAGTACCTGGTGGACCATATAACAATAACCCTTTACAATGTTTGTAGTCCAATTTTTCTGCTAATTCTGGTGGTAAAATTCTTGAATTAAAAGCACGACGAAAAATATCTTGAAACTCGGAGTCCAAACCACCAATACCTAAATCTTCTAATTTGAAGTCAGGATTGATGATTTGCTTTCTACGACTAGGACGATGAGGAGTAGAGCCACCAAACATTCTTTGTTTCAATGTCTTTGGTTTAGTTAAGTTGATGACTGATCCTTCATAAGGGTAGAATATAACATCTGTGGATTTAATCAAAATACCCTTTGTTTTGATATCATCAGAATCTTTGAAACTTGGTAATTGATCTTTATTATTAACATCAATTACTTGAACATTGTTAATTCTAATTTGAAAATAAATTCCAGTATATTCCATATAAATAATTTGACTTGGTTGCAAGATTTGATTTTCATAATTTTTCAAAAACAAAGCAACCAAATCATCATGATTAATCGGATTCAGGTTTGCTCTACCTTTTGCTCTAAAATCAATCAGTAAATCAACTGCACCGAGATATTGCTGTTGTTGTCCATTATGGAAAATATTATAATTTTCAATTTGTACTGGTTGCCCTAATGACCATTTACCCCAAGTTCTCATATTATTTGCCAATCCAACAGTACCAGGACGCACTCTTTCATCTTTAGAAATGGAATATACAAAAACGCCGTCCAATATAACTGGTGTTCTATCTGGTACACCGGGAAAATCTTGAGCATTCACAGCAATACAATTTGCAAGAACAACATCATTACCTGGAGAATTATCAACAACTAATTGTTTTCTAAAATGCTCACTTCCTGGTCTTTGTGGCAATGCAGGTGATTGAGGCTCCTGGATAGGACGATTGTGGGTTATCTTAGGTTGTGTTGGTGATGAAGGATGATTTGAAACTTTATGGAATCCGAATTTTTCCATTATCATAAACTTTAATAGGAGTGTCTTCTACCGCTAGTGTAGTCTGGAGAATAATCAAGAATTTAAAAAAAAAAAATAAAACCAAGTTGCAAAAAATCTAACCGATAGTTGAATCTCTCTACCTGGATGTTTCGGGATCTAGTCAACAGTAGTTGGTGTCACCGAATTTTGTTTTTTTTTTTCTTGCCGTCGCGGAGATGTTGACGTTTCATTTTCATGGAGAGAGTCAAAAAAATAATAAAAAAAAAAAAAAAAAAAAAAGTTAGTCGTGTAAAAGTGGTAAGAAATCTATCTAAATGATACTAACTACTAACCTCGGATTGAGAATAATGTAGTTAACATTGGCTACTGACTTGATAAAGTTTTAAGTTTAGTTTTTGTTCTACTTTTAACTATTTGTCACATACTTTACCTTTAAAATCAGGAAAGTTGAAAGCTACAAAATTTTCATCACTGAATTTAAACAAAAATTCGCGAAAAAATAAAATCAGATTATGAATCCCTCATCCCTTTCAATCACCCTTTCGACAAAATATAGCTTTTATACAGTAATCATTATATAATATATATATATATAAATCTCATTGCTATTTGATATTTATTCAATTATTGTCAAATACCTACCAAAAGCACTTCCTATACATTTGTTTAGTCCACATACTGCGCCACTACAAAAAATAAAGCACACGCACTTAGTAAACACAGATGTTATGAATACTTCCGTTCATTTCACAAAGATAGAGGTCCACTTAATTACTAAAGTCTACTTAGAAGTACCCAAAATCAAATAATTCATGCCTTTGGCTAAATTAATAAAAAAAAAATGATCAAAGCTGTTGGAATTAGACAAAGAGACTTTATTTTGTTTACAATAAGTTTATATATTGAAGATAATTGCACTAATTTAATTGTCCTCAAAAAAACCATTACGTAACCACTTTACGCTACCATATGCGCATTAAACCTGTCTTTTCCGGAGATCGTAAAAATTATTGCGAAAAATTGATTAGTTTATTTTTTTTGTTGTTCCAAAAATAAAACGCATCTCATTTTTAGCAGCCGCGATTGTCGCAGCCAAAAAAATAAAAAATAAAAAACTTTAAAATACAGAGAAGAAAAAAAAGCGGCATTATTTCCTAATTAGGTACATCGCTGATCTCTTATTATCGCATTTTTTTCACTGCATATAGGTTGGGTAAATCACAACCTCTATTTATCCAGAGTATAATAAAACTATATATATTAAACCAAATAAACACGTAATATTAAAAAAGAAAAAGGATATAAATTTTAAAGACTATAACTGTTATAACTGTTACACCCAATCATATCTTGTTTATAAGAACCTATGATTTTGATTTTTTTTTTTCGTTTTTTCGTGTGAATTGTCGTATCTCTTTTTTTCTTCTTTTTTTTATTTTTTTTTTTTTAATTTAAGTAAAAACAAACTAACCAATAAATCGACTTAAAATTAACAAACATATATTATACAAAATTGACCAAAAATGAAAAAAAAACAAAAAAGTACGAGTACTTAAGCATATAAAAGAAACAAAAATAATATTTTTTTGTTAAAAAAAATAAGATGTAGCAAGAAACTGAATATTCTTTATCAATTCGAAGTGGAATCTCACCAATTATTTTGTCCATGGACTGTACTACCTCCAAATGAAGATGTAGAAGACCAGGATGGATTATGGGAATGGTGATTGTACATAGATTGAACCATATTTTGTTGCAACTTTTGCTGTTGTTGACCTGGTTGTTGCAACAGTTGTGGTGGTAACCCCATGTTATTGTAGAATTGTGGTGGTTGTGGTTGTACTAGAGGTGGAGTGTAAGTTTCTCCAACGCCAGTTGTATAGTGACCAGTCGAAGGTTGATGACCTAATGATGAAATAGACGATTGTTGTTTATGAGCCCCATTAGAATAAACGACAGGTCCCATTTGCTGTGGAATAATGGCTGGAACATTTCCAAAGTCATTATTGATAACATAGTCACCAGCATAAAATTGGGAATTGTTATTTCCATTCATGTTGAGTAAAGAATTTGATGCAGAATTATTAGTAAAGGGTCCAGTACTAGTGGTACCCGATTGAAATGATGTTACAGAATTATTCACATTATTTTTATTGTTGACATTAAAATTATTAGTATTATTGTTGACATTAGCAGCATAAAAGTTTGTTGGCAATGAAAAGTTTCTATTTTGGAAATTGATTCTAGCAAAATAATCGTTATTACCCATAACCATTCCAACACCACCTGGTGATGAAGTGCTGCGATAGGATAAAGGTAGTGGCTGTTGTTGCTGTGATTGTTTTTGGGAAAAGTCATTGACGATAAACTCGCCATTTGCGTTCATTTGTGATTTTCTATGCATTTTATTGATTGAAACAGAATTGTTAGCATCGTTATTTAAAATAGTGTTGATTTTAGATTGAATACGTTTACCAAAACTTGATACAATTTTACAATTTTGAAACCAGCATTTGATAATAGCAATTTGTAATTTCAGTTGGAATTGCAATACTTCTTCTGATTGTTCAGGCAAAAGCAATGATAATTTATCAACATTTTTATTTTGATAGTTGGCTTGTGGATTAACCATGATATCAATCATAGTTTGAATAACATAGTTTCCATAAGGGTCATTAATCAAGACATTCAAATCACTAGTTAAAATGACATAAATCAATTCAAACTTTAAATTTGCAAACAAAACATTGACAGATTCATTTGTGTAACAATTCTTCAAAAATTTTTCAACAACATTTGAACTAAACTTTAAGTTACACAAGTTTGAGATTCCAAAATTAACAAAATTTTGAAAAATCTTAAAGTTAATATCCAAGGAGTTGATAGATATCAAGTATTGCAAAACATAGTTACCAAATTGATCATTAATTAACAACTTGAAGTTTTCAAATTTCAAAATAGCTCTTGAAAATTCTCCCAATTGTTGCAATGTAACATGATTAAGACACTTCTGCAAAACACAACATCCATGTTTATGAGTAGCGACAATGTACAAATCATCAATAATAGAGTCGTAAATGAACTGACAATCTGGTGGTTGATATTTGTTTAAAATTTTTTGTATGACATGGTTACCATTGAGATCTTTTATTAATTCAATAATGTGAGGTTTCAACCCATTAATCAATAAACCCAATTGATGAGAGTTGTTTAAGCTATCAATAATCTTTTGCAAGGCCCTTGTACCGTGTTGATTAATTGAAATTTGAAATAAATTGTACTGTAAAATTTCCATCAATAAATCCAAGTTTGCTTCATTACAATACAGAATCAATTTTTGAATCAAGTAATTACCAAATGGATCAATAATCAACTCGTACATATAAGGATAAATTTGATTGAAGATGACATCAAAATTAGCTAAACGGATTTGGTAATTAGGTACCAAACTCTCATCAATCTTTTTTTGCAAAAAGCGACAACCATATTGATCTTTGGCAAGTTTTAAAATTTCCAGCTTTAATTGAATCAATGGCAATTTATTGATAGATGTAAGGTATTCTTTATCAATTTTTTGTGGAAGTCTAATCTGTGCAGTGTCAGTAGCATTGAACTCCGAAGGTGTTGAAACTGAAGAGCTAGGTGTAAAACCACTAGTTACAGAGCCAGCACCAGATGTAACATTAATTTTTTTCACACCGTCATTATCACCAGCTAGAGACGGAGAGCGATTAGCACTTAATATATCTGAAGCAATTGATTTATTCATCATATTTTCTTTGTCATCACCACCGTTAGGTGCAATCTGTTGACTATATGGAACAAACAAAGGTGTAGATATAACTTCATTATCAATTGAAAAGTTTGGCAAATTCAAGTTTTGATTCAATTTATTTGATGAGTCCCAAAGAATGGACTTGCTATTTGAAGCCGAATGACCTACTTTTGTATTTGAGAAGTAACCACCAACGCCACTATTTGATAAACTGCGAGCATGTATTACCGATTTAGTTGCGGATGATGCCGACGCAGGAGTAGCAGTTGTTGCAGGAGTTATAACAAGACCTGGTTGTTGTGATAATTGGGATTGTGGTCCATGATGAAAGTAACTACCACCAGCTCCGGTACCATTACCGTTATGGGGCTGATGATTGGGATTACCACTATTAGTTGCAGATGATTGATTTGGAGGAGTAGTTGGTTCTATGATTGATGAAACTGAGTTAATGGATATATTATGGGAGTGATGTGGGGCGTGATAAAAATTATTTGGTTGGTAGTATTGTTGCTGTTGGTAGGACATATCCAAAATATTCCCTATTTGATTTGAAAAAATTTAAAAGTAAAGAAAAGAAAAAAAGAAAGAAAAGAATGAGTATAGAAGTGACTAATTGGTTGGATGATGAACTTGAATGAAGAAGGGGATTAGAAAAAAAGGCAAAGGAAAAAAAAATTGAAATAGTTAAAAAGCCCAAAAATTGAAACTCGAATTAAATAATAAAAAAAAAAAAAAAAATTCAATTTGTTGGTGAGAAGAATGTGAAATGATAATGTGTGTGTGTGGGAATGATAACTTTCTTTTTCTGTTTGTTTTTTATTTTTTTATTTTCTTCTATTTTTTTTTCTTCCCTACTATTCTCCGTTTTATATGTGGAAACCTTTTTCAGTACTTCCTTTTCTAGCTATGAAGGTGTGATAAGTTGTATTTAATTATAAATAAAAATATTAATATTAATATTAACAATCTCACACACAGTTAAATAAAATTATTCTAAATGTGTACTGTATATGACAAAGCAAAAGAAAAGAAAAAAAAAAAAAAACTTTGGGTAACAATGTAAAGCAAGTGGGAGTAGTGTGATTGAGTAATAAAAAAAAATATTATCACCGGTTATATAATGGAATATACTTTGTTGTTATCAAATATGATTAGAAAATAAGTAACAACTATAATGTAAACAACTCCTCTTAATAAATATATGATTGATTGTTGGAACGTATTTCAAGAACAGCTTAAAAATAATAAGCTACTAGAAATGTGACACGGGTAGAATTATCTCGAAGCAGTTAAAACAGGGGGAGATCTCCAAATTATTAATTTGTAATTGATGTATTCTCAGGATTAATACAAAATATCAACAAAAGATTGGATGGTTGTATTGACTGAAAGGAAAAAGAATAAATCAAAAGGGATTAAAATTCAAAAAAAGAAGTGAAAAGAAAAAGGAAACCAAAGTGAAAGTCTCTTTATAAAAGGAGAGGAAAAAAAAAAAAAAAAAAAAAAAAAAAAAAAAAAAAAAAAAAAAAAAAAAAAAAAAAAAAAAAAAAAAAAAAAAAAAATAGAATTGATCAACAAAACAAAAACAAAAAAAAAAAAAGAAAGTGATTGTAAGTACACACAAAGAACCTAAAACGACATAAAATAATCAAGTAAAAGGGGGAACAACAGCGCTTATATATTTATATTAGATACTAGATTGTTTGTACTTGTTTAAAAAATGATATTCCAATATTTGCTCATGTTAATGCTTGTTGAGTCTGATGGTATATTTTTAATGACTTCCAAAAAAATGTCCGTATGCTTCTTATGTATCCGTTAGTGTACACCACATGTAAGAATCTATGTAGTTTACCTCCAACCACATGAATTACACTATATTACAGAGAAAAGAGTAGGTACAAGACAATTGAGTAAATGAAAAGGTATAATTGATTAGAAAGGGTTCAAAATGTCTTAAGCGTGCGACATCAGTCTGAATGGAAATGTCTTACTGTCTTCTTTTCCCCCTGTCTTGTCTGTACCTTTAAGTCTCTCTCGTCTAACAAATCAATCCCCCTCTTATCAGGAACATATAATAAATGTGCATAGAAAAGAAAAGAAAAAAAAAAAAGATACTACTGCTGACACCAAAACACTAATCAAAGCTTAGTTAACCATCTTTAGTAATATTGTTATTTTGAATTATTTTTTTTTTTGTAATAGGACTGGGCGGATACGGTAAATAAAGTAATAACTCTAATTGACTCCGCAATATCTAAATTATGAATTACGACAAACACACTATTTATTATGCAAATCCTAAACTGAAAACGACAAAAATTTAATTAACTGAGGAGAACACTATTAGTTTATTCATATATGTGGAACCAATAGTAATTAACTAATAACTACAAATTTTGAAAACTTCCTTTGTATCTATGTCTTACATAGAATACCCACTCATTTGACTTTCCTTTTTTTCTAAAAAAAAAAAATAAAAAAAACCACATGAGCCATTTCTTGGATACGTAAATGATGTTCCCAAACACTATTTGTCTGATAGTTCATAAAATTGCTTTAACTTTTTTTTTTTTTTTTTTTTTTTTTCTTGTATTTTCCAAACTCGCCCATAGACTTTCGATTTGTAAAACGATATCTAAACAGTTAGCATCAGATCCTATTTCTTACACCTTCCAATTATATGAGATTTCCTTGTGAATTCCGATCCATATAGTGTGCTTTTTTTTTTCTTTTTTTTTTTGTCAAGACATATTATTAAATGTCTAAATGTGTACTACTAATATTTTTCGATAAATACAAATTACAAAACACTAATTCAAATTTGAAGAGAACTCCTTGAATGATACCCTTGTTGAGTTCAATATAGTTGATAAAATTTAATTTTAAAAGTTTACATGAACATGTTTACATGCTGATCATCCCCTTCATTCATTTTTCAGATCTTCTGATCATTTTCCGCTATGGATCTCTGGCTAGAAGGAATGTTCAATATTAGAATGTGGACATTTTGGTTTGCAATTATAGCAATCGCTGGAGTTTATTGGATTGGAAACAATAGATTCTAGATTTGCTATACGTTTAGAATGTGAAATTTTCACACAGCATTTACTCAATAGAGAAACTGCAAAAAAAAAAAAAAATTTGCTACGTAGCCAACAACACACTTTATGCATTTCTAATTTATGTACCATCTATTACTTTTTACATATTGGTTAAATACATCAATACCAAAAACAAATTCACCTATTTGTTTCCCCTTGACAACGCGCGTACAATCATCAATCCTTCTTTTGATTCGTTTCAATTGTCTTTCTTTGACTATTACATCTCTAGCTTGTTGTTCAAGTGTATCTGGAAAGTCACTTTTCATAAACCCAGGAGGCGATTGAAATTTGTCAAATATTTGACTCAATCGATCTTCAAAATCCACATCTTTTAAATTATCACGTCCTTGTAATTCATAAAGTTTTTGATATCTTTCAAATTGTTTTAAATCTTTAATATTGTTTCTAGTTAGGAATTTCGTAAGTTTGTCAGGCTCATAATTGATATTCTGTGTAAAATCTGCAAAATCCCAAGCTATTAACTTTGTAGGATGATACGTCAAGTTTATCTTGAAATCAGGTTCGTTCTTGTATTTATCAATATAGTATTGTAAACGATATTGACGTTGTTGATTAATTGTGATAAGATTATCAGGTATTAGGATTTCTTCCTCTTGAGATGAAGAAACACTAGGCAGTAAAACAATCGGATTATCTTGAGAACCTTCAATCACTTGACTTGATTTGGTAGTGATGTTGGCAGGTGGTTCTAGGCAAAACCGACTAACATCTTTAGTAGATGAAGATGATATACTCACACCTGACATTTTTGGAGAGACAACGCCATTTTTACTTGGATCTTCAAATTTAAGTATTGGCTTTGGACGTTTTTTCAATGGACTAATCTTTAACAAGTTATTATTCATAGTGATATCTGAAAATTTTCTTTTTGGACTAAAATCCCTTGATCCTTGAGAAGAAAATTGAACTTTTATTGGTGACAGATCTATATTTTCGTCGTCTTCTTCTTCTTCTTCTTCTTCATCATCTGAATACTGTGTTGGTAATAAATGTACATTATCATACATTGAAACAGTAAATCGCGAGTCGCATGCGAAATTACCGAGATTGCTCCCTTTCCGTATAAGTGCCGGTTGTTTCTTTGGGGAAGATTGTATATTCGTATTTTTATAATACTTTTCAAATAAACTTGATGGTTTTTTTGGTGGAGGTACTTTTATCTGTCCTTCATTCTGTTGTAGTTTTTGCTTTAAACCGCTGATCTCTAAGTCTTTTGATTTTATTGACTCTTTTAAAGTTTCGATTTCTTGTTGTAGTTTTATTATTTTTAAATTATCCGTTCGTGTATTGTTCAGTATTTCATCCTCCACCAATTGAAGTAGTTTCCTACTAAATCCTTCAGATAAGGTGACCATTTAGATTATGTATTTAAAATGAAAACAAACAAGAGAAAATTCAGCAACAACCGAAAAAAAAAAATAGAATTGAACCAGAGCGAGAATTTTTTTTTATTTCTTTAGTTTCTAAGAAAAAAAAAGGACTCCATCACCGTTAACAGTTAATCAATCAATGTTTGGATCTACAACGCAGCCATCTGCTTCAGGGTTTGGAGGATTTGGGTCTACCAATAACACAGCAAATGGTAGTAGCTCATTATTTGGAGCCAAACCAGCAACAACAACTGGAGGTGGGTTGTTTGGATCTTCAACTCAACAGCAACAACAACCACAACCACAACCAGCAACATCAGGAGGGTTATTTGGATCATCACAACCACAATCAAATACTACTACTGGAGGCGGATTGTTTGGATCTCTGAACCAACCACAGCAGCAACAGCAAACCACCGGTGGATTGTTTGGGAGCCAAACAAATAATCAAAATGGAGGATTGTTTGGACAAAAAACGACTCAACCAGCACAAAGTACAGGAGGTGGACTTTTTGGATCTCTGAACCAACAACAACAACAACAAACTGGTGGTTTGTTTGGATCAAAACCTGCGGCCTCGACTACGGCAGGAGGGTTGTTTGGAGGTCAGACCAATACAACAAACACATCAGGTGGGTTATTTGGTCAAAATAATACCACAAATACATCAACAGGAGGTGGACTTTTTGGCCAAAAACAACCAGCAACATCAGGTGGATTGTTTGGTGGTAATACAAATACAGGTGGTGGATTATTTGGAGGACAACAACAACAACAACAACAACAACAACAACAACAACAACAGCAGCAGCAGCAGCAGCAGCAACAATCTCATTTGACAGGTATGACTAGAGTAGGTGATCTTCCAGCCAATATCAAAAATGAATTAGAACAATTTGATAAGTATATAAACACTCAACATCTCATTGCAACCACATTAAATTCAGATATGTCAAAACATAATTATTTAATAAATACCATACCTAAGGATATAAATTATTTACAAAATAAAGTATTATCAACCAAACAAGCATTGAAGTTTGATTTTAATCAATTGTTGAACTTGAAAGATTTAAATAATGAAATTACTGAAGATATAAATAAAATAATGCAATTGATTTTACAATTAAGTACACCAGGTACGAAACTATCGAGTTCTTTTCAATTGAATGAATTTTTTATTAAAAAAATTAAAAAATACTATCAGGTTTTAAACCAGTATGAAGCAATGATCAAAGAATTAGAGACAATTTTATTAGGATTGGAAAAAAGTTGTACGGAAGGTTTTGGAAATTTATTTAACATTGCCCAAGTTATAAAATCTCAGTATAGTTTATTTATGGAGTTGACGGAAACCATGGCTCAATTACACAATGAAGTCAATAGACTAACTAAATAGAAATATTGTACTATTAATGTATATTAACATCTTACATCGATACCCTTTCTCATTTCCGTTTCTCTGAGCTCAAACATGATTTGTACCCCAACAAACAAACAAGAAGAAGACACAACTAAGAATACAAGACCATCAAAAGTTTTGAATATATCATGCAATAATTTCATCATACCATCCGTACCTAAACAAAACCCAACTAAATTTGCAATCATCATCATCCAGACATTTAAAATGGCACCAAATCCACATAAGTACCTATACCACCAGTTGTTTTTATACCTACTGAAAATTAAAGTTGCTGATA